>WURT03000019.1:772537-791422 GCA_009936505.3 Holothuria glaberrima
TAATTATCTCAATGTTACACATTCTAAACATTCTGAAAACTTAATGATCTCGTTCCTAGTTGTCAGGTACATTTAATTATTATTTTTTTGGGGGGGGGGGGTTCACCAAACATTGTCGCGTCAAACTCGAAACTCGGCGCACTGTATATCTGTTGTTGTCATTAGGCCCTCAACCTGAAGGCATTTTCACGGCCACTTCGTAACTGTGCGCAAATCCTACGGCAAGGAGGCCGTTGCCACAAACCAACGAACGCGTCCACATTTTGCCCTTAAAAAGAGTGTCAGCGATTGTCAAAATAATCGAAATCAGGAGGAATTTGGGATTATTTTCTCAATGTAGGTAAAGCCCCAGTAGTCTTTAAAGATGCTATTTGTCGGTCTCTAGGCGGGCATCTGTCGTGTACGCTAATGGTCCCGCTATTACTTCTTACCGGGTCAGCCTCAGTGGAATTATTGCAAATTCAGCTAATGCACTTCCCAACCATCAAACCCGGCAATGTTGTTGCAGATACTTGAATGCTTCAATCTAACAACCACAATTTTGAAGCTTCAGGGGACCGTTCCCCAGTTCTCCCATTGGGGGATTGACCCTGGACCAGGGGTCGGCCTCAGCGGGCTCCTGAAACCGTGTAGGAGAGCCTTTCTGGCTCCGGCATATAGGGTTTTTTCCTCTCGAACATATACTCTTTCTTAAGACCACAACCGATAGCCTTGGGGCGAAAACCATCGCACAAGTCTACTTCCGAACGGGTTCTGCTCCCCTAAGGAGCTCCGTTCCCTCGAGTGACACCAAACTTATCGTGACCATCTTTCCAACCTTCAGACCTTCAAAAAATGGACCTGTTATGCGTGATGCTGTTCTAGTTTGGCTGAAAACAATAGACACGAAATCTGAACCAAAATCCTAAGAAGCGATCCCTTTTTATTGTTATGTTTTTTGCATGAAAGAGTCCATTTGCAAGGGTGCCAGAGTTTGAAAGCCAAACGTTACCTCCGAAGGGGGTACGTTATCTGAATGGCCATTGAGACTTCATGTGCTTTTTAAGAAAAGTTCTCCGGGCTATCTTACACGCAGGCTAAAATCTGAAACTTCTCCAAGATGGAGTTACGACCTCGGTCCCTCAGTGACACGAGACCTCAAGTAAAGATTTGTTCATGGTGGAATGTTCAGAAACTAAAAACTTGGACTTAGAAGTACTAGATTGTAACGCAAGAAAGCAATGGAAAAGTGAGGGAATAATTTGGGTCTTAAGGCGTGTGTAGATGTTCGTGTGAACAGTTTGAACTTTCTCAGTATACAGATCTATCCATCCATATTAATGGGACTGAAACAATTCCCCTTGGTTTTCTTCTTTTGACCCATATCTTTTCTATCGCCTCTGAAAGCACTTAACGAAAAAATTTTCAATTAATATGAGGGATATAATAAAATCTCATAGTTATATCAAACGAAGTAAGCTGCATTAATCTTACAAAGTATTTGAATATTCATAGCTTGCAATAGATCAGTTAAAGATAACTGGTCGTCACATTTTATATGTCAGGGATACAGAACATTATGCAGGGAAATCATACCAAAAAACTGCTCAAATTGAATGGTACTGTCTGAGACACAGTCTGATGTGTTGGATACGTTCAAAATTTCAATAAACTCGGAAATAAATGGAAAAATTTTCTCTGAAACAACTGTCTGTCAAAATGACGACCAGTTCCCTTTAAAACGTTTCACGAAAGCGCAAACCCCTCACTACAACACCCACCCCTCATACAACACACCCTCCTCACTTTTGGCACACACCCCTCACTTCAACACACACTCCTCAGTACAGCACACACCCATCACTACAGCACACACCCCTCATTACATCACACACCCCCACTTCAACATACCCCCTCACTTCAACACACACCCCTCACTTCAACACACACTCCTCACTGCAGCACACACCCCTCACTGCAGCACACACCCCTCACTACAGCACACACCCCTCACTACATAACACACCCCTCACTACAACACACATCCCTCACTACAACACACACACCTCTTACTGCAGCACAAACCCTACGTGTAGAGTTTCACATTAATGGAAAATGATAAGAACTTCTTACAAAGAGCAACGACTCACAAATTAATTAAAGAAGCAGGTAACACGAAAGGTCTCTCTAGTTTGTTGAAGTCAATCTCCCTATAGATGAAATGAGAAAAGTAAGTGCATGAATTGTTTATCAAAATTACCAACTTAAGATCAGTAGTAAGCATGAGTGTTTGGAAAGACATATCACAAGGGAGTGGAAGGTCTTTACCCTAAAATGTTCCTTAAGTTGCACACAAGCACGACAAGAATTCTGCCCTGAGAACGTCAATTCTTTGTCATGAAATCGACATTGTCCGTTGTCCGTCCGTCAGTCCGTCAATCAGTCAGTCATTAACTGAATCGGTCAGTCAGAGAGTGAGTCAGTCAGTTAGTCATAAATCCTTGACATATTCTATCCCTTTCACTGTGAAAGTTACAACAAGCGTAATATAAAAACATGAAATTCAAATTACTAGTAAACATAATGTTGCACAAACTAACAACATAATAAACTAAACGTCAGGAGTTCCATCTAGTCACGGTGATACAGACAAGAAGAAACGAGATTTCTCTTGGTTTAATGTGGTCTATATATACTCCGTAATAACGAGAAAATTCTGGGTTCCATTCTTAGCTGATTCAACTTTATCGTATCATTTCTGTCATCATTCAGGTTGAGTAATTCCATCTGAACAGAACCTATCCATTCAACAGAATCCAAATTTGATTTAAATTGTTGATATGGACAGACATTCGCTTCCGTGAGCTGTTGCATGCTCCACACCTGCGAAAGTTAAGCATCGCAAGATGAATCTACAGTAAAGTCATACTGTAAATATTTTTCAGTTTTTAAAAGAAAGCACTCACAAATATCGAAGGTTGGAAAAACTTTCAAAAAAGTTTGCAGGGACACAGGAAATTTGGTTCCTCGACAAAATTCTGAAAGATATGTACGAAAGATGCGTAAGGTTAAAAGATGACAGGTTTAAGCAGTTGTAATGTGATCCCTACACACAGCAAGGGTGGGGACGGCTACCCGTGTTTATTCCGGTTGTGTAGCCAAGAGGTTAAGAGTGGGAAGGGGTACATGCCTCCACAAAGATATTGTACCCTACGTTCTTCTACAAAAGTTGTTATGCACTTTTATGCAGTGGCCCGTTCAATAGGCTGGGGCAAAGACCTTAAAAGAGTTATTTTTCTGGGATTCTACAGAATATGGTTGAGATAACGCCCACCAGTCCAACACCCGTAATTACTGAAAGATGACCTCAGTCAAATCTCCCCCCTTCCTCCTAGAAAAGGTTCGTACCCCCTAGTGCCCCTCCTAACTGCTTATGTTTTCTCCTCTTTTCTTACTACGTTCTCCCTGGTGCTTAACGTAAGCTGCAGGACAAAGGAAAGTACGTCTGACTTTTTTAATCCCACCGCAGGATCCTCAGATCCTAATGGAGGCATTGTTTCTTACAAATTGAGCCCTTCCCCCCTCCCCGGAAAACCCTGGGTCATCATTGAAACACTGATAAGTATAAAAAATATGAAAGTAAGCAGACTAGACAACAGAATACAAAAAATAGGCTTTATAAGTTGCAGTCTCTCATAAGATAAAAAATTCACATCGTTATGCCGGAGTTCATTCAAAATCATTTTGACTAGCCCGACAAAACTGTCTCACATAATTCCAACGTCTGCAAGGTTTATATACCAGGGAGTTGTCACTGCAGGTTATACCAAGCGTAAATGTAAATGATATCCTTGAAGTGTCTGATTTCGTAACTTAGTATGAACATATGTAAAACATCGAAATTTGGTCACTGTCTACAAGCTTATAAGATGTCGTTTTGGATAATAGGAAAATAACTCTGCATGTAAGATAGACATTTTTTTACCACATTGCGAGCTTTGTGGGCTCTTGTCATAAACACCTATCATATGGTTGATGCGTGTTTCTAATGTACTTATTAAGTATCGATACTACGTGACAACATATCAACAAAATAATCATAGCTTTAAAAAAGCCAAAAACAAAAAAACAGTTTCTCAGCACAAAATGTGTTGTTAACAGTCCTCTCTTCACTTCTCTCGTGATATTGTACCACTAAAGAATGGTACTGCGTTGCCCTCACGATACCACTCACATATGGTATTGTGTTGCTCACATTAACTATACATACACTGGAGGTAGGATGTGGTTTGCACCCATGACGCCACTAAGAGGTGAAAATGGTATTGTTTGCCATAGTTGCATCATGTATGGATATGGATATGGTATCGTTACCATGATATAGCACCAAGGATGATGATACGGATATGGTGTTGCTTCGATAATATCAATAATCGATGAGTACTATGCATAAAATGCTTTGGTGTAACTACCTTCTTTGTTCATCTTTATAGGACGGAATGGTTTCTCTCTGTATTGATTAACGTATGTTGGTCCGCATTCCCAAGATTTTTCAGGTTCACTTAAGGAAGTTTAAAGCTAGTGATGCTAAAAAAAAACATTTACGTGAAATATGTGAGTGGCAACCAAGAAGTTCAGGACATGATTTCTTTTGTCTTCACTTGTCTAATTTTCAACTTTCTGTCACATTTTCAAGACCTTTCAATGTTTCACTATTCCTTTTCTTGTCTTCCACTTAAATAAGCGTTGTAGATGCATTAAAATTAAGTAACCTGCTTTGCAAGTAGCATATTCCATTAATTAAACCTATGTCCTTGCATAACATTAATTATCTACAGTTAAGGATTCAATGATGAGTAGATGACAACGAAAATATGTTTCCATAAACAACTTACATGTACACGAAATCACGCGGCATGTCTGCAGGCACGGCCATCAGGTTTCTTCCACTACAGTTAATTGAGAGTTCGACGAAAGAGCAAATGCAAACATCACAGGCCCTTCCATCTGAAAAGGGATTGAGTTTTCCTTCAAAGTATCACACTATCTTGGTATTCGGAGATGCTATTACGAAGAGCCGAATGGAAGTACATAGTTTAAAACATGGACGTCGACAGATGGGGGACGGGAGGAATAGTCCCACTTTTGAAAGTGGGTATATCGCCACACATTTTACAGAACCCAAACAAAACTAGTAGGTACATGTTTGATTCGATAGCTTAATTAAAAGCTGATATAGTAAAATCAAGTTTGAAAATGACGAAAACAGCCATTTAGCTAATTAAAATGTCCGGAAATGCCTCATTTTACACCTCAGATCTTCTGAAATCCATTTTTTTCCTGTGGCCCTTAAGCTGTCCCGGATCTCTCGTTTCTTGGGCTTCAAAGTTTGCAGTGGAATTATTTTCGTTAGCGCTATGTCCCTGCCCCCACTTTTGAGCTGTTGAAGCTCATGTTTTAAAACTTTTACAAACAGTGCGTCCGTAACACTGTCGCTGAATTATGATTTAGGTTTAACGTTTCCGGACCATAAAACCACTTGAGCTTAGTACAGTAGTAAAGAATTTATACCAGATTGATTGCGACATTCGCTTTGTCTTTTCAACATGTTTGGTGCGCAGAGGGTAATGAGGCCGGGAGCATGGCTATAGGGAAAGGAGGGGGGAGTAGGAGTAGTTGCCACCCAGGAATTTTCAATTTTTATCACATCAATCTGTACAAATCTCCTAAATTTCAAGATAAAGATTACATAGAGAACTTATTTTTAAACTTTCTGAGGTCGAGGAATGCAGGAGACGAGGACACCAGAGAATAAAATCCATAGAGTTTCCGAAGCTGTATCTACGTCAAACAGTGGCAGAGTCAAAGAGGTACAAATATTTCATAGGAATTGGTTCATTAGGCGGGCAATTTTGCAGCGTCTTATGGTAGCAATCCGGGTGCATCCTCACCATGGTTTACGGCTGAGCATGATTGGGGCTGAGGTCATTTCATTCCTACTAACTCACTGCAAGATGATCGTCTGAATTCTCTTTGCTAATGTTAGTATCACCATTTTGTGAAAACCCTAGAGCCTCCCTGTGGCGGTTTTGTGGTGCTAGCCTTGGAGGGACTGCATGCCACAGCCAAAATATCACTAAATAATAGGTTATGAGCATGTTATCAGGTCAAAGCATTGTCAAAGGTAATACCATTTTGCATCCAAGCCACCATACATAAAAAACATAAGACTGGGGAGGAGTTGTCACCCTCTCCACTTAGACCACACACCTTCTCCTTACACCCAACCCCAAAAAAGAACAATTCACAAAATTATGAGAACTTTTCAACATATGATCAGTTCCAAACTTTCCCAAGGAGAGCACATTTTTGCATCTAAGCCAATTGAAATGCACAGAAATTTCTCAAAGGGGACGGGGACACCCCTTCTCCCAGAACTGCATCTATGCACAAGGTAACAAGGTAAGGATCCGCGCCGGGTGAAAAACTGCCGTAGGTATAAATACGCAGGCACACGTTATGCAGACTTTCTGGGTTTATTTGGTGTGGGGGTTTATCTGGTGTGGGGTTACGACACTTTGTCGTGCCTCCTCAATTACCAACCTCTGGCGGCCACACTGATCGTGCGGAATACGGTGTCCCTTCCCCTATTTAGCAAATCTTTTGCAAAAACCATTTCTAAAGTAACTGTACATCTTGCGCCTAATGCTAGAGCCCAACCTCAGAATCGTCCTGGACCTTTCTACGTGAATGCCTTTATAGTAGACTGCACTTGGTCATTAAAATAGAATTTCATAAATAGATATAAAATCTCTTTAACAGGCTATTTTGATCAGAATTTCTATGTTCTTAATGAAATATTGCCAGAGCTTCCGGGGGCTACTCCCCTGGACCCCATCGGGGCTCTTTACCTGGAACCAGTCAGGAGCTCTAACGCGGGCCCGTGGCTCTAGGCGTGCAAACGCGCTCTTCGCGCTCGTGCTGCACTTTCTGTGCATTTGGGATTACCCATCATGCCCCCCTTGAAATTTCTGGATCCACAAGCAGTCCTTTCCATCATCCGTGAGGCCCTATTCAAAATTTTCCCTTCATTATCGACGAAATTGGCTGCTAGTGTGAGTCGTTCTAGTGTAAAAAAGGTTGACGTCATAATCGTGGGTTTGCTATTTGACGCCATGTGAAGATAGTTTACCATGCTTTATTCTAATGTCAATAATTCTAAACAAAAGGCTCAGAGTTTCCGGAAGCTTTGCCCCCTGGTCCCCGACAGGAAAGCTGCCCTGGACCACCCCTGTTTGGGGTTCGGTGTTGTTGGGTCATTGCTTTTTATTTTCCCCTAATAATTTCTCATGTCCAGCTTTTACCGCCACTCTCACAACAGTCGGCCAAATTGAATTTCACACCTCCTTGAAAAGGTAATTTAGCTACGCCCCTGGCCCGGACTCGGGTGTTACAACACTGCATAGTCTCCACGAAAACCGTTTACCTCATGGTCGTTCCAATTTGTTCTGAACTTATATACAATATTCAATTCTAGTCACAAACCTAGTATATAACAAAGATGTCAAGTCAAATCCATCCAGAGATGAAATGTTACATCCACCTAAAAATCAAAAGACACCACCAGAAGTCCTGCTCAAAAATATCACTGGTCATACCAATGAAAATGTAATAATAAGTCACATCCATCAAAAGATCATCGTTACTTTAAGTCATACCAATGTAAAGTTTATCACAATTTACATCTATCGAAATATCATCACAAGTCATACCCATCAAAAAGACAAAACATCATCACCTTGCACACTTATCTGCTTATTAAGGCTACATGGGGCTAAGTCGGTTCTAACAACAGATCATCATAGGTCATACGTACCCTTTTACAAAATAGTAACTTCAAACGTGACAATTACACAGAGACGTCAGCAAATTCTGCTTAATAAAAACTAAAGTCAAACCTTGTACTTGAGATTATTCTCATGTCTCTTTCTTTCAAAAACCAATCTAGTCGAACAGGGGTACGAACTGAAATGTTGTCAAATATTTTATTACATTTGGTTTAAAACTGAATAGAAATGGTATTAGAATGGACCAGTTCGGTACATTTTTGTGCTAATTTAATCAAATATTTGACAAAAATTTGGTCCGTGCCCCTGTTGGTTATATTCAATTCAAATGGGATTAAGAGGTGAGTGATACCCCAACAGTTCAATTGTTATTACTATAGGAACACAAAATGTTCTCTAGTAAGAGGTATGATAACTATTCCTTCTATAGATTCGGTATAAAAGATGATTCATGAGTTAAGGGGTACACCATTATTACCTTCTTCATTGACTTACACACTATTTCATCTTTGTTACAGGTCCCTTCAGCCGTGTCAAAGTTCACCGGCCAGACAAGCCACCCCTCAGATCAAAGCTGAATTGAAGTTGGCCTATGGCACACAGTTAGCTCTTCAAATTTACGATGGCATAACTGTTTAGACTTTGAGCTACAAAAGGATGAAGTTAAGAGGGTATACACCTACCCGTATCAGTCCGCAGGGTGACGGATATCACCAACAATTTTTAAGACAGTCTTAACCACCTTTAATCTATACAACTTCAGCACCGCCCACAACATGTCGACTTTCATATCCATGAGAATTCAACAGCAACTGCTCATTCTAACATGAGCATGGAAGTACTACCTCCGAGGGAGAACTTCCATGGTATGTGTAATTCGCATCTGAAACGAACCTAGAATCTAACAGTGGTGTGCACCGCCCCCTTCATGGGCACATCTCCTCATTACAGCAGTTCCAGTCCTCCCAACAAAGTTTACTTCTAGACACTCCCAAAAGTCTCTTAAAATCTTCCTTGAGCAGATACAAACCTGCTTTATTGCTAAAGGCCATATCCTGGAGAGCATACAACTGAACGCCATCATGTGAAATCAGAGCACTCTCTGTGAAACCTGTGTAATGTGAGCTGCTCTGCATCTTTTGAATTTCCTGACTCTGATGTCAATTAAAGAGCAGTCACCAATTGAGAATTTTGGTTTCCCAAAAATATAATTCGGGTGATGAGTGTTTATCTTTAAGTACTTACCTGATAATGGACAATCGATGCTGGATATTTCTGAAGTACTGTACGTTGTTGATGCAATCATCAAATACAAAAGGCTGGACAGCCCAACTAACTGAAGGAGTTCAACATCGAAAACAGTCATATTGCGTTTGCCAACACAAAACGTTCTAGATCGCAATAAGAGAAGTTCACGATTTATGTTATTCAAAGAAATATGGATATGTTTGACGGCAAAATTTTATACTAAGGTAGTATGAAATATCATTCACTTCTACTTCAAGCAGAGTCTGCCGAGCAAAGTCAGATCCGCTATGTGTTTTGTTCCACAGTTTTTTTTATATACCTCATTTGATTCAATACCTTAAATAAGGTTCATTTTCGATCAGCCTAAGAAATTTGAAAAATGACGTACAAGGTTATTTTACTTTACTGCCACATCAAACTTTGACGAAGACCCATATCTATGAAAGAAGAGAAATAGGAAGAGAAAGAGGAAGAGAAAGAGGAAGTATTGATACAATTCAGTAAATCCAGAAATCGGAACCACCCATGCAACACTAGGGGTCGTTGTAGCCCCAGGTTGGAGAGAAACAACAAAAGCACTAGGACGGTGACGCAGAATGCTAGGCACACTATAGGTATAGGGTTCAGTTTACTTTAACATCGTCACACCTCACTGAACCCCATAAAGTTAGTGTACCTAACATTCTGTGACAACTTCAACCTCAAAACCTGTAATAATTAGATTAGGTAATTTTACATAAAGCTAACGTTTTGTTACGAAAACTAATCACAAGTTTCCGAAAAGACGTCAATTCAAGTAACAAGGATGCCGGGCCAGGATCTGCCCCGGGAGGGTAGTGGTGTGGGGTTAAAAGAGCGGGAAGGGCGCCAACAATCCGACATGTCGACAGCTGGACTATGTAGTGCATCAGAATTGCGGAATCAAGCGAAATTCTGCGCTCTAAGTGAGGCTAAAATTACATGTTTGTTATAAAGAATCTGCCTTCCAGAGAGTAATAACAAGTAAACTCTAGGGGTGACGGGTCGCCGTCGGGGCCCCTCACAAACACTGTAAAAAAGTCTGACTGTTGTGAAATTACAGAACAAAAAATATAGAATTACAAAGAGGGAACGGAAAAAGTGCTGTCAACTTTTGGAAACAAATTGACTGCACTTTTACTTAACGTTATGCATTTCTTTATTTTTTATTTTTATTTTTATTTTTTTTGCTACGTATATCTACGGAAATTTTCTGAGCGTACTTTATCTTCTTTATCCACTATAGGTATTCCAAATGAAGTTAGTAAAATTCCCCGACGGAGGTCATTGCCCCTTAAAGCCACCCCCAGGCTATTATGCCAGGATTTCGAACTAATCGAGTACAAATTGGATTCCACAAATTTAAAAAAAATACCAAAAAAGAACGACCTTTTGTTGAGAGTATGTGAGCAAATCCCATGAATGAAACTGAAACCATGGAGCTACTACCAGGCTGAAACTAACTCGTTCAGCAGACCATGAAACAGTTGTTCTTTTTAATTATAACAGTTTAAATAACTAAAAGACTTACTCGTCTTTCTTGTGCAACAGCTTCACGCTCGAGTTACTTGGTTGAAAGACGCAAGTCTACGTGAAGGAATGTGAACTCGTCTATTTCAGAAGGGGATATAATTTTATTGAAAATAAATTTGGTCATTCTACAGGTAGTACAGCTTGTTTGACTGTATCCTGTACTTTCTAATGCTAGTGTAAAGATATTTGTAACACATTTATTATGACTTAATAATCGAACGGCTTTCATTCGGCCATCGTCATTCTTATATTTACAAAAACTACCATCCCTAACGGTGGACTGTACCACCATGAATGGACAGTTTTGGAGCCAGAATATACCTACGAACAATTTTAAGCCGTGTTTTCTCTTTCATCTGTCGTTGAAATTGTGAAAAAATTTAAATCTATGCTCTATTATCTATTATCTGCATGTTTCCTGGCATTTTTTTTCATATGGGTGCAGAAAAAGTTGAAATTTCGCTCCAATTTAAGAACGTGCTCTTACAGTCTTAGGTTTCTATTCAAAACTGAACAACAACTCTTTGAAGTCACAAAAAACAAAGAAAATAAAAAGACGTTCTAGCACTTTGAATAGTGTAGTTCATTTTCAACTAAAATCCGCCGAGGGTTCCGCTCCAACCAATCAGAATGAATTTTGTACTAGAGGAAAGAGGAATCAAGTTACTCTGAAAAATCTACTTTAGTTACTCCAAGTCGATACGACATTCAGAAGCAAAGATATGAAAAGGCAGCAGTTTAGCAGTTTTGGGGGAAATTGTCATTAACCAGGCCCCATGGGTCTTTGGATTTTTAAATAAAAATTTGCTGAACCTTTTCGATAAAAATTTGAGATGAGCGTTAGATACACTTAAAGCTTATGGATTAATCTTTCATAATGTGCATGCCCAGTGGTTTTACGTTAAGTATGGGCGGCTGAGAAATTGTTAATTTAGCGTGATGTAAAGCAAGTTCGCGGAAGTGGTCAGCTGGTTTATGAGCGATATGTTCCATTCTGCCATACGTTACTATCCGTTACTATTATATGAGAGAACACAGAAGGGGATTACTCTCCATTACAACGAAGGATTCCGAGGAGGAAGTTTCTCTATGCGACATCTCCCTTCTCAGTCGCCGTCTACGGTTCAACAGGCATTAATTCTTGCTTATTGTGTTATTTGAACGTAGAACCGTAGACGACGAGGAAGAAAATATTGCGTTGAGAACCTTCCTTCTATATATACATACTAAGTGTGCTAGGAGCACCGAAAATTTTGTGAAAAAAAATATAGTTGATTGAAAATAGGACATCAAACTTTTTACTCATTTTTCCTACTGCATCCTTGGGCCTTCGTGAGGGTAGGGGTAGTCTTGTGGCAGTGCTTGTAACTCCGCCAACAAAAGGTTATGAGTTCGGACAACCTACGGATGCCGAGATGTTTCGTTGAGCAGGACACTCCAACCTGCCTGCTCAAGTCCACACAACTGACAGCGGAAACTAGCTTCGACTAGAGGGCCCGGGTCAACCAGCAATGATGGGCTAACGTCCCATGATCCTGGGGTGTAGGATCTGGAAAAGAAGCACCTCCCTGGTAAGTAGCACCTTCCTTTACGTAATTGGAAACAGGTTCAAACACCCCGAGGGCTCGAAAGAATAGGTCCTTCTCCTAAGGATGATCAACCAACCACCTAACATTACACATATAAAGAGAGCTCCATAAATGAGAGATGTGATACAGGGGCACTCATCCGTCTGTATGAATTATTGCATTGTACGTAAACCGTCCAAAATGTAATTGTATAACAGGTTAATTTGGAAGTCTTTAAAGCGTGAGTCTCACCTAATAAATCTTGGAAGATGGCAGGTATTCATAGTTTTGTCAATTATCAGAAGTTCTAAGGCCTGGAATATTTCGGCACGGCCGGACTAGGTATCTTTTTATGATAATAACACAAGCTTCTTAAAACTGAGATTTTTGAGTCAAAAATCCCTGTTCCACACTCAAAGGCGAGGGAAGCGGGGGACTGGGGCGACAGCCCCTCCCCAGCGAAATTAGTGGGGGCGGAAGTATGGTTCACCCTCTTCACTTTCCAAGGACGGAAACCCCTTTTTTGTCTCTTCTGAAGAAACTATCAAAAATTTCCAGTAATTTACCTTTAAATTTGTCCAAAATGATGCACCAAATTGCATGTAAGGTAAATCAAATATCAAAAAATCTTCCAAAATGTTGTCAAAAATATCCTATAAAAATGTCAAAAATTTGCACTAATTTGCATTAAAGGGCAATTCTCATCATCCCAAACAGTTCTAATTCTCCCATCTACGCAACTTGAAGCTCCTCCCATAACTAAGTAAAGCTCCTCCTTGTGCAGACACAAACCTTTTTTATTGATTTAGGTCATGTCCTGGTTAGCATAAAAGGTCATAATGTGTAATCTTAAACACTCTCTTTCTTCCTCGGCATTGTGTGCAATGTGGGCTACTCTGCATCTTTTGAATCTTCAAACTTTGGTGTCAAACTGAGAGCAGTCACCAACTGAGAATTTAAACAACACCACACTAAAAATATACACTGGGATGACGAATATTTGTCTTTAAAATCTGTCAAAAATGACATATCAAATTGCATCTAAGTTCCCTAAATTATCCAAAAATTTTCCAAAAAATTTGAAAAAGAATTCTCTTTACAAAATGTCAAAAATTTGCACTAATTTACCTTAAAACTTTTCCAAAATCACCAAATTGCATCTAAGATCCCTAAAATATTCAAACATTTTCCAAAAAAATGTCAAAAATTTTCTGTGAAAAATGTCAAAAACTTGAAGTAAGAGTGCCTTAAAGTTTTTCCAAAATGATGCATCAAAATACATCTAAGGTCCCTCAAATATACAAGAATTTTCCAAAGGGGAGGGGGCACCCCCTCCTCTAAGACCTTCCCCAGGACGGCGATCCGAAACCCCCAGTCTATGACAGCTTCCTAGGACTATGTCCACAGCTAAGGGGTATCGAATATAGAAACAAAACAAAAATTGGGAGTGCACATGCGGGCCCTCTCAAAATTACATTTGTGTTACCGATCCAAATTGTTTCTGTTGTAGTGAACTATTCTCAATTTATGGGAGGTGACTGATTGTCCTAAAATCGCAAAGACCTCATTTGAGCAAAATCGAATGATTTTGGAACTTATTTTAAATGACCGATCATAACAAAAACAGTGGAAGGAGGTGACTACGAATAAGGTAAACGATGTTCAATTATCGGAATTCTGTAACATCATAAAATAGTACATATTGACTACAGAGGCGGATTTGGGGGTTTCCTGGTTTCCGGAAACCCCCTTTCTCCAGAAAAAAATTAACCAAAACTTAGATAACATATTAAGCAACGTCATTCCGGTTTCTTATTGAGTTGCTCCTTAAATCGAGTTAAGCTGTTTCATCCAGTAGTTTGCGCCGACTACAGAGATATATTTGACTACAAATAACAATAGCGCCACCAGTTATGAATTTTGTTTGCCTTTAGCAGTATGTGCTAGTGGCGTGAACGGAAAACATTCTACAAGTGAGCATTTTCTGAAGTATTCGCAAGGCTATCAAATTAAATGGAGTCAAATTTTATTTATATTATCATATTTGCATTCTCATGGGTGATTGTCTGGAGCGTAGCCTGACCGTAGCTATTAGGTGTGGGGGACAGTAGCCTGTTGCAACAGTAACGAGTATGGCCATGCGACGCAGTAGATCCGGTTCAATTCTCCAGCTGGCCGGATCCGTTAAGTAGACCACCAATGGTGCAAACTTCGACTTCGGCGGATCCAGGATTTCAAATACGAAAGGTAAGGGCTTACTCCATAAAGGGAAATTTCTCAACTATGAGAGCCAATTGTTCGAAGTCTGGAAAGAAAGTGGTGGGTGGTCTAAGGAAGGAAAACTGGAAATTTATGCACTTGAATGGTATTTCTCGGCTACCAGGCATCTGCCAATTAAACTAGGCACTACATATTGTTAACAAGCATTGACACCGTCTAAAAAAAGGTGCTGTCGAAAAGGGGGCTACAGCTGGGAAAGCCCCTTGTGGCTCTGCGTCTCAGTGTAAGTGCAATTTTGGTACGTCAAACATATTGGAAGGTGATTGATTTGTTAGATAGTTACATAAAGTTTTACGGCTCAGTTTCTAACCAAATGGTTTAAGTCGGGCCAGCCACGGCCTTTTTTGCAGTTGTGGGTCATTGGCTTGTTTTCCCTACCCCATTACTTATGCTGAGCACCAAGCACAATAGCAGTAGGTTCCACCTTTGATTCCTTGCCGAAGGCAGGCACAGAATCTATGCGAATGTGATGTCATGAGTGTGAGTGTTTGTGACACTTAGTTTGTAATTCCGATATCTCAAGATAAGAATGACCGACACTTTTCATATTTGGTATGTAGATTTATCATGTCAAGAGAAAGAAGCCTATTGTTTTTGGCAGAGGTCAAAGGTCATTCGATGTCACCTGAGGTCGAAGTCCGAAACCTTGTAATCGCGATATCTTGAGATAGGAATGACAGACACTTTTCATATTTGGTATGTAAATTTTTCATGTTGAGAGGAAAAAACCCTATTGTTTTTGGTGGAGGTCAAAGGTTCTTCGAGGTCACCGGGGGTCAAAAGCTGAAAACCTTGTGAATGGCTTGTAAACAAGATATCTCAAGATAGGAATGGCAGATACTTTTCATATTTGGTATATAGATTTTTATGTTGAGCAGAAAACCCTGCTGTTTTCGGTGGAGGTCAAGGTCATTTGAGGTCACCGAGGTCAAAAGCCGAACTTGAAAACCTTGTAACCACGATATCTCGAGGTAGCAATGACTGACACTTTTCATATTTAGTATGTAGATTTCCAAAAACCTTGTAATGTAAACAGTATTTCTTGGCATGGGGCAGAGTTGGCATAAGGCAAGTTGGCATAGTGGGCGAGTTGGCATGGGGGAGGGGGGGGAGGTGGCATGCAGGCGAGGCGAGGCGAGTTGGCATGGGGCGAGTTGCCATGGTGCTGAGTTGTCATGGGGCCGAGTTGTCATAGGGGTGAGTTGGTATAGAACAAGTTGGCATGGGGCGAGTTGGCATGGTTGCAAGTTGGCACGGGGCGAGTTGGCATGGTGCTGAGTTGTCATGAGAACGAGTTGTCATGGGGGATGGTTGGTATAGGGCGAGTTGGCTTAGGAGCGAGTTAGCATCAGGCCGAGTTGGCATGTAGGCTCACTTGTTTCAGGGATCTCACAGTATCAAGAAAAATTCTTAACAAGATTTCAGTACAAAGGAATAAAAGAATTTCTCAAAACAAAAATAGTTCATGTGTTGAGTGAATGTATTGTGTCTGTTTGGCTCTTGTCAATTTCCAAACCACAGTACACAAAACATATTTTACAAAGGCAAGGAATCACTAAGCCTTTTAAGCCTTTCTGGTGTGAGTCTTTGGTATGACCCGGCCAGGATTCGAGCCCCCGACCTTCCGGCTGCAAGTCGGATGTTCTTTTTTCTCTATTTTATTGAAAGGCGAGCCTGCTGGCCCACCCATTTAAAATCGTATTTACAATATTTGCATTGGTGATAGAACAACTTAGAAGTTCACATAGGCTTACGACCTTACAATATTACAGATGATGGATTTCGAGCACGAGTATAAATATACCTAATTACCCACACATTTGCACATTAGCATAGTAAATTCAATAAAGGCAAGGAGATAAACTGCAAGGTGTAAAAAACGAAATTTTAAAATTTTAAAGTCGAAATCACCATCGAGATTGTCTTGATACCACCGTACACCCCAAGCCACCTATTCTTGAAACTGAGTTCGGGATAATAATTCTGCCAGAACTGTTGGCCCTTGGGGGTTTGTCGATGGTCAAACGTTATAAGAGGGAGGCACGTTTTGCTGTCAGAGTGCCAACGTCATCGCAGACATCACCTACTTTGAGTCTTAATGACAAGTTTTCAATGACTTGAGTACTGAAGATTTTGTCTTGTGAAAAGATCTTACCGCACCACTCTTGAGGAATATAATCCAGTATATGTCTTAACCCTTTGCAGCATTAGGGGTTAATATTAACCTTAAGTAGTTACACAAATCGTTAAAAGTGACTCTGGCATCTGGGTTTATAGCATCAATGTTGTCATAGATTTCCTGTGCAGGGAGACAGTGTGGAATCATTTCATAGAAAATATCACTAATGCACCGTCAATGAAATCCCTGTTGAAAAGCACCAAGCCATCCTCGTTTAGAATAAACGGATTGTGAAAAAGAGGTTGGAAAAAAATGTCAGTTCTAGTCTTAGGCGGGAGAAAAGCATCAATAGAGATTGTCTTCCAAGCAGCCAGTAACTCCTGGTAGAACTGTGGAAGCTTTCTAATAAAAGTGGGTTGGGGAACGGTACGAAAAATGTTCAGCCCAAGCTTCATACCTGCGTGATGATTTAGGTTGTACAGTAACATATAAATTAATTTGTAATTCAGTTGATTGCTTATTAGTCTGCTGATATATCTAATTCGCATTGAATCCCTTTTGACAGCAAGGTCGCAAATATATAGACCACCTTTTTGTCTTGGCAAGGAGAGAACACAGTATGAAATTGCAGGTTTTAATCGCCCCATATGAATGCAACGATGGCATCTTTGATGCTGTTGATTGCCCAATCGGGAACGGGTAAGATCGTGGCGTGGGAGGCTATCCGTGAAATAACCAGCGAGTTAATAACTACAGCCATACCGGTAGGGGGAGAGTGGGGTAAATTAAGCCGGCAGGTAAGTTGATCCACCCCATATATGTCATAGACTACTTGTATGTATAATTTTGCAGTACACCCTGCTGTTCGGTCACATGACCCAATCCTCTCTAGTGTTGAACTTGGCTGTCTTAACCACAAGGTACGTGAGTTACATGAAAATATACATTTTTCTCACTTTTATGTAAGTTTTTGGAAAAAATCATCAGTGTCATCTTAAACCCAGGTAGACATAGAATACGGCGGTGGTCAATTGTAGTTTGAAAGCCAATTAAATGAGCTATGGTTATATAAAACGGCTGCGGCTGTCACTAATCTTGATCAGCAGGGTGGATTGTTTGTTTTCAAAATGGCCAATTGTGGTAAGTTGAGCAACTCCGAGTAGGGCAAGGTGAGCAGTGGCTCATCTTTCCCCACCAGTGGTTCATCTTACCCCCACGCTCTGCGCAATAGAGGAAATGTGGGTTATCACTAGCCATAACACAATAATATCCCAATTTTAATGTCAAGTAAGTTATATATTATTTTATATAAACAGTAAATTAAGGTAAGTTGTGTAGAATGTCTGTAGGCCTATGCATATTTTTATTACTAGGCCTTTGCATTACTGTAATATTTTTTACAGAATTGTTATGCAAAATCCTGGAAAACAGGCCTACCATGCAGTAGAATGCCGAGGAACTACAAAAGGAAAACCAACCGGGGCAATGTGTCAGAAGCCGTCCTTAGGAGAGCTGCTGCTGACACACAGCGTGGGATGTCAATTAGGTCAGCAGCGTTACAGCTTAATATCGACCGTATGACGCTCACGAGGTTTATACAGAAGGAAAACAAAGATCATTTTGGTTACAAAAACGTGGGCAAATGCAAACAAATTTTGACTGACTCTATGCAAAAGACCTTTGCTCAGCACATCAAGGATATGGCAAACCAGTACCATGGGCTAAGCGTAGAAAAATGTGTGCAGCTGGCATTTGAGTTTGCTGTAAAGAATTCTGTCAACGTGCCAGAAAATTGGACAAGAGATAGGAAAGCAGGTAGGTCAAATGCCTCATATGCAATCGTAAGAGTGGGTAGGTGTCAATAGGGATATAACATGTAAAATGTGTACAACTTGAATCAATTGAAATAATATAAAACACCATTAGCGTTTGCAAAGTCATGCACCATATTAAACCCTACTCCCTCGTATATGTTAATTACTACTTACGCACCCCAAAGGCATTTTAACGTAAATACAACCCTGTTTTTTAAGGAAAGGAATGGTTCCTATCATTTAAAAACGGCATCACCTATCCATACGTACACCAGAAGCAACGTCTATGGCCAGATCAACCGCATTTAACAAGCATACAGTCTCAGAGTCTTTCACCAACATTTCAATCGTAATGGACAAGTACATGAGAAAACTACTACCTACTGAATCGGTCGGTTTAACACCCCAAAAGTTGGGGTGTTTTATCAGTCCTAGCCACTTTTGCGGTAAGTTTATCTGCTAATCCGTAAGCGATCTGG
>WURT03000019.1:795631-813195 GCA_009936505.3 Holothuria glaberrima
TTAAATGTAATGTACGAATAATGAAGTATAAAACTACCGAACAATAGGATGAAACTTGCAAGGCATAAAATTTGCGACCAAAGAGCCCAAGTGGGACAGAGCCTAGTCACCTTTACACTACAGTAATTGTATGCTGCTTTCATTTGAAGATAAATCATTGACAGCCAGTCCACAAATTACGAAAGTGTTACCCACAAACCTTCTTTAAGAAAAAAATGAAGATCGCTAGAGATCGAATATGTGACGACATTTCAGTTAAACTGAATGTATGGTTAACGAGCAGTAACGCAGTTTGAAGTTTCTGACTTAAAAATACCCAATTGAAATTTCAACCCTTTCATGATTTACAACAAATGATGGAAACAAAGTGACAAGATTGTCGAAAGTAAAATAAGCTGTGCTTGACAACTATTTATGCTATTGAAAATGTTAATCTTTAGTTAAGATATGCAAAGTAATCATTCAGGCTATAAAGTTATCCATTGATGTAGTCGGATTGTTTTGCATGTAAAGGTTATGAGCCTCTTTGACCATGTCTCGCCGTTCTATTTTTACCTTGCATCGAATTCACCCCACAGTCTTTCAATTATTCATCACCAAAGATTTCTTTGTCTAGTGTGTAACACAAGTTTAAGAAACACGCTAGAAAGGGTTTAAGATTAACAGTGTCAGAATGAGCTTGCTGTAAGACAAGGCAATTTATTGAGCCCTACAGCAGAAATTTAGGTGTCCACAATCGTTTCAATAGAAGCAGGTTTTGCTGCGTAAGAATCAAATTGCAAAAGAATAAGCTTTAAAGTTACAAGGGTATTGAGTAGGTGGGCTATTTGAAATAAAGTACACAAAAGTTAAACACGGAGAGATGACAGCGTTTTCGACTGATAATAAAATAATTTGACAGAGTAATTAACGGGAAGTGCACGTATGAGTGTGGCAAACCCTCGGACCCAAACTATCTTTACCCATATTTAGACTGACAACAAGAAAGACAAGCACCTCTTTAGTTTTAGAAAGACTGTCTCACGGTTTGTGTTACCTATAAACAGTAAATCTAACGAGCAGACAAGATCACTCACCTCGAGACCGTATAAAGGTAAGGACTTTTATTAAACTGCTGGCCACGAGAAATTTTTTTCTTATGAATTTAAGAGTTAAGTGTGATCACAAATATTTGCTCATTCATAGTTAAGTAGGGCACTTATCATTTCATAGGTAAGTGGTTCATCTCCTAAATACAGTTTTTAGTAGTTTAAATTTTTCTTTCCTTAATACTTTCTACTTTAATTTCTTTTTAAAAAGCCTCTTTTCGTACAGTGAATATTTAAACAGTGGTACCTCTCTACGCAGGAGTTTCAACCAACATACGTTATGCTTATTTGCTCCCATAAAAATGTAGTTCTAACAACTAGTTATTAGCGCACGATTTGCCGTGAACTGCTCGTCTGGGTGACGGTTTCTATCCCTACACCTTAATTGCTTCACTCGCGATTTGCGAAAGTGTATGTGTCTCCTCATGAGAGGAACGTCCGAGGGGCACATGGGGGCCAATCCCCCATAAAAATATTTGAAGTTCTCGTTTCATTAAAAAATACATATTCTAAAAGATTATTATGACACTGAAGAAAACAGCCGGCGTTTCTTCCATCTAAGGAATGCCATTTGTTCTCTACAAAGTCAGTCGACCACTGGCCAATCATAAGGATTTATACTAGACTAGACCTCCTGACATGAGGGTATTCCCACACCTTCCCAACCTCAAAGAATTTTTTTATAACAGCTGCTATTGTTCTTCCTGCATATGTATTGTCTGCGCTCGTAATGCTATCGTCGGAAAACTTGTTTACGTGCGTACTAATCGCTACCAAATCCTGCTCCTGGGACCGCCATTAATGTCCTCATCTGACCGACGTAAGTGCATCCCCAGTCTCTAGCGACTTTCCCATAGGCTAGGAAGGGTGGCGTTTCCTTGCTCTGTACCACTGCTCGACAGCTGATCCGATCAACAGATCAAAGGGGACATTTTCCTGAAACGGACGATTACCCAAAAAGGGCGATTAGGTACCCATTTAAAATTCACAAAACCCCCTCAACATCACCGTAAACAACAATGCTGAACCAAAAAATTCAGTCCCCACAAAATTTTTAAGTGGATCCACCCGGGATTTGATCCGGGAACCTTTAGTATACAAGGCAGTGCACTCACTGAACTACCAGGCCAACACCACCCACGCATTGATTTGAATGGTAGAATGACACCCTCCTGATTTCAGCTCGGGACATGCCATAGTACAAGAGTCAACCTTGAAGCATCATCCATACCATAAAATATGCTAGGGCTCTTAAACTCCCATTTAGTAGCTGGGCTTATACTGGCGGCCGGATGCTGTGTGCCACAGAGGGTTTCCGCCAAACTTGCAAAAGGGTTCGAGATGGAATTAAGACCCCAACTTTCCCGTAAGCAGCCTGGAAAGTGGATTCATACCCCATCATGCTTCACTTTATATTTGCCTATTCGAAAATTGGCAGGTTGTTGCGACCGTTCAAAATGCTGCCACACCATTTACCGTAGCTGCTTAATTAATGGAAACTTTCACGTGTGCGGTAAAAAATCGACTAGGGAGGATGCTTCATACAAAGGTAGTTTTTCCAAAGTATACTTTCTCAAATGTCCCCTCGACTCTCTGGCAAAGAGCCAAAGGGCGAATCCAAACATTTACTCCCGAAGGAGTTCTGCTCCCTGAAGGAGCTACGTCCCCGAAAGGATACAACTTAACTGAACCAACGGATACATGACACCCTTCTGTTCTGAAATAACGCCAAAATGCATCAACTTGCCGGGTTGGCCATCTTACGCATTGTGTGGATATATAGCCTTTTGTGTTCAAAAATCCAGTGTAAATTAGGACTCTGGGAGCACACGAGAGCTACACTAACTTTCGTTTATTTCTACGTACCCTCGGTTGAGTATCTCCTTGGATAAACCAAATCAAGCTCCTCGACTGTAATGAAAGTGGGATACTTTAAACCACAGAGTTTACCGCGAGATGAAGTATGCACTACGTACAACCAGAACACTGTGTATGATTATTACATAATTTCGATATTTTTATTACTATTGCAATTCTTTTAATGGACTACATCAATGCCCGTACACTGCAAACGAATGTTAAT
This sequence comes from Holothuria glaberrima, assembly GCA_009936505.3. NCBI lineage: Eukaryota > Metazoa > Echinodermata > Holothuroidea > Aspidochirotida > Holothuriidae > Holothuria > Holothuria glaberrima. The sequence continues at coordinate 798,803 of WURT03000019.1, forward strand.
TTTGAAAAACTGACAGAAACTCGTTTAGTAGTGCAAACAGAATAGTCTATTAAAGGGATGCTCCCGTCACAAACATTGTGCGACAGGCAAGCTTTAGGGTATTTACAAAATTGTGGGTATTAGAATGAAACTTTTAACCATCTTCCAAATGGAATTCAATGGCATGCGCATTTAACAAACCACAAGTCACAAGTTGACCATTTCAGAATTACAACAGCTGTCAGGGAGAATGCAGTCACCCCCAGTTTGACATCCTCTTTCACTAATTGGTCATTAAATCATTGGACAACATTTTTGTTTCTGAATTGCTGAATTAAAGCAGAAAATGGTTACCCCTTGGTTTACTTCATAAAAGATACTTGAATGAGAAATAAGAAGAAACTTGCAAGATTTAAGCCCACGGGATTTTTCAAAATATATTTTGAATCACTTTTTACTTTCAACTGGGTATAACTGTTGTCGATCTTTAATGGTGCAGGGGAATTATGAATGGGAGGTTTAATGGGTTTACAAAGGGTATTGAAACAATCATACAGGGGTAAATCCAAGATTTTATGTAAGGAGGGAGCTAACTAAGTCTATAGGGGCACAATCTGTACCTACGAGCGTCAAATGTACACTCAAAGCCTTCATAGAGGTAGGGTTCTAGGGAAAAACTTGATATTTAGACACTTAAATGGTATTTTCTTGCATCTCGTATCAAAATAAGCATAAACATAGTATCGCAGCCTGAGAACAGGGTGTTACTTTGACAGGAGACACATCTTTAACCCTTTCTTTTAACCTAGCTAGTTGCCGACAGTAATCCCTCTTTGAAGTAATCTTCCAGATATGATAGGCTTAAACGTACTTAAGAAACTAAACACAAAGATTCACGACGTCTGCTAAATCTTGAATAGCGGCACATGAAAATTTGCTCATTTATTTTTCATTGACAGTCGTTTCAGATGCAAATTAATGTACGCCTTTGTGGAGCGTTGTGCCCCGTTTTAAAACACCACATTGTCATTCCTTGTTAAATTTTAGACCACAAATATACCACCTTAAAGTTGCGAAATAATGGGCAAGTTGATGAAAAATAGCACAGGAAATAGCACTTATAAGTATTAGACAAAAGAAATAGAGGTTCTGAAGTCCTTTCATCTGTCATTTAATGATTATCTCCTCTCTCTTAATCCGATCAAAGAGGATTAGAATAAATTACATTTTAAGTTGGATTTCCTGTCAAAGTAACACCTCCCTGGTTGAAGTCGGTACTTCTGGGCCTTCAACAACTCTTTTATTAATGTGATTTTGGGTTCTTAATGGGTGAGTTTCCAATCAATTCTCGAGTTTCTTTGCGGTAAGTTTAAAACAGTTGCATCATCCCCCCAAAACATACTTTTAAGGTGGGTTATCAAAATTCTGAGCTGGTGAGTACTCTTCGATTGACATCAAAGTTTGAAAATTCAAAAGATTCAGAACAGCTTACATTCCACTCAATGCAGAAAGAGAGTGCTTGGATTACACATTAAAGCCTCGTATGCTCACCAGGACATGACCCCAAAAGAGGCTCACTGAGTTGATACCGATTATTTGGGGCAAGTTTGGAGGAAACTATTGCATGATAATGTTTCCACTTAGCCTAATTACTCATGTATCACTTCTTATAGTTACCGAAAATGTGAGAACTTGTTTTATGGACCGGGGTTGTATATGGTTAATTCCTAATGGTAAAAAGTGTCTGGTCACGAATTTATAATGATTTTAATCATTAATTGCCGTATCATTACTATTTGAGACGTTCACAGAATTCTGGTCATGGTAGACCGAGTCGTCCCAGTAATGTTTACTTTAGATTCAGCCAGCTTAAATTAACTCTAATAATTAGAAATAATGAATACAAAAAGAGTTGTAGCTTCATCTTATATTCTTCAAAAAAATTTTTCGATCCTCTTCTGGATCATCCTCAGTTAGACTGACATTCAGAAGTGTAAGGCACTAACATACACGTATATACCTTCTTACTATACTACTTGAACTGTATCACTCAAGCCAAGCCAACCAAATCTCGGTAATCCTTAGGTTACCAGATCTAATACTATTGGAATCTATAATGGGGTGTTTTTTGTTAGGAGAGACCTCGTAGCCTGGGGAAGTCATGGTTGGTGGATTCAGACAATAAGTCTTTCAGTGGACCATACTTCTTTTCTGTTTAATAAGGGTTTAAATCTTGCCCCAATGAATATTTACTTTATAATCATAGAATACTGAATTAGTATCATCTACCTCTTTTAAATGTTTCAAAAATCTCCCCTAAACTCCTAGATTTCTCCTCTACATACTTAAATTCACCTTTGCATTCGGCATTCTATGAACTAACTCTCTCTTCTTGTAAATGTACAGTATGGCCTGAATTTGCATAACATACAATTCTCATCTAAACAAAATCCTTTAGTATTGAAAAGGTTTGGCTTACAGAGAATCTATTTAAGTCTGGTCTCTGACCTTTCTACTACTTTTACTTTTAATCCAGTTTTTCTCAAGATCTCGCTTATCTCCATTTTTAATCCACTGTTGGGTGTATTCTCAACAAACATCGCAGTCTCAGCACTATCATTCAATTCAAAGTTTATTCAACTAATGCATACAAAAATATACATCAGAAACCGGTTCTTTGCCAAATGTACCAAAGAAATTAAATATTGAAACAGTAAAGCAGTTAAACAACTAAGAAATATAAACAAATACACACAAAGAGATGGCAAGAACAAGTAATGAAATATACTAATTAAGAACAATTCCAAGAGTAAGGATAAAAACTCACGAACTAGTGTACATTTTTACTGTAGAGGGATAAAAACCCTCAGTAAATCTCTTGCTTCCGTAAAAAAAGACTTGAAACGTTTTCCAGAAGGTAAAAATGTGAATAAACAAATGGTCAGATGGGACTTATCGCTTATAGTAGCTTTGGCACGTTTTTGACATCTTTCAGAGTAAATGGTCTGCAGAGACGGTAGGCTAGTATTTTTTGTAAATTGTTGGACACGACCAAACCAAACAATAATTGAACTACTTAAAATACTTTCCATTATTGCACGGTAAAATTTTATTAAAATTATCTGATTAAAATTAAATGTATTTAAAGTCCTTAAGAAGAAGAGTCGTTGTCGGGCTTTGTGTATTAACTGTACTGAGTTTTCATACCATTTAAGATCATTGGAAATATGTGAACCGAGGAACTTAAAGGAATCTACAACTTCAACAGTCTGACACGGGTCAAAATCCCTAAGTAAAAATGTCTTGATGTATTTAAACACCAATTTTTTAAATGTTTCCATGGCAACCGATGTGATAGCGACAGGCCTGTAGTCATTCAGTGATGTGATTGTACTTTTCTTTGGCACTATGATTACCTCAGCTTGCTTGAAGATACTGGGGACCTGGCGAAATTTTAGTGACCAGTTAAAATGTTGGTGAAAACTGGAGCTAACTGAGCCGCACAGTTTTTTAGTAATCTAGGAGATATCCCATCTGGATCGTACGCCTTCCTTTCCTTGAGATCAGCAACACCATGACGTATATGAAACTCACTAATGACGTGTGCCGGCGTCGCATCGTTGTCTAAAGAAAACTCTGGTATACTACAATTGTCTCTATCGAACCTCGCATAAAATTCGTTTAGCCGAACAGGAAGCGTCGGGTCCGTAGAGTCAGATTTTCTGATTGGTCCCTTATATTGCGTACTTACCTTTGTAAAACAAGCCGTACTTCTTACTGGACTTTTCCCTAATCCATTGGGACTGTTGACAACATTTCGGTCTATACATAGGGGCATAGGGGTATAGGAACAAAATTCGGTATGATAAGACAGTACCTTAGTACCTAAAAGGGAGAACCCTATGTATAGACCGAATTGTTGACAACAGTTTCAAAGGATCCACCATTTTTTTGGAAAATGGAAAGTCTGTAATTTGGGTTAATCGACAAGGATCACTCAATTGCAAATATCACCAACTTAACAGTAGCACATAGGTTGGTTTCGAATCTGTTAATGTTATGGATCGTATGTCTCGACTTGGGAAACAACGAAAAATAAACTTCAGAGAACACTAGTACTACAATCAACGTCAATGATGTCAAGTGTCATGTGTCGTATTCGGTGTAATGTTTACTGTTTAGCGATTACTGGTAATGTACGGTATTGAATTTAACTTAAGGCCGAGCTAGCCTATTCGGAAGTTGGAATCTGTCAGTTTCAGTTTCTAAGTGTGAGAACGATTAGTATGCTCTCAGAAGAAAGAACAGCTCTGACACCCCATTGCTGGGGTACGGAAGGGCCCAGAGGCTAGCAGATCATCAACTAAGGGAAACTAGCCTGATTTAACGTTATAGAGTAGGCTTCAGTCAATAGGCCTATTCTAGCCCATGCATAGTCGCCGTTAGTACGTTACTAGACATGGGATCGCGGTCATGAGTTGATCATGGTTAATCTAAGGATTCGAGTCCCTCTATATGACATGGGGTTACATAAAGTTCCCATTTTTAAGTGAACATTTTCGGTGGAGAAAATTCTTGAGTAAGTTGTGTATTGTGCGGAACACAATAACAAGACTTAAGTGCAGTGTTTTTCAGCCGGTGAGTCTCGGCCACTAGAGGGTCGCAAAACGCTGTGTGGTGAATCGCAAAGAAGGCCGTAGAATTAAAATCATGGACTTCTGTTGTTATGTTTTAATATAGTTTCTCTTATTCTGCACGGATGGCGTTTCATTTCAGTATCATCGGTCGCTCAAGGATTTCTTGAAAATGGTGAATAAAAAGGTAACGCAAATACCACTATATACCAAACTATGGTAAATGAAAAAGATATTGGGAAAATAATCTGTTTTGCAAAACATCTTCTTATTTGGATTGGAGTAGGAAATACATCTTGCACTTTTACTGGATCACACAATTATGACCACTTCGTGTTCTATTTTAAGAGTCTGGGGCGGGAGCTATCTTCTCCAGAGATCTATTTCTACAATAAAAGCCAGTTAACAGGTTGACAGCAAAAGCAGTTTGTTGAGCATGAAAGTAGTGAATGTTTAAGAGGAGGATTACACAAATCTCAACAACTAGATCCAAATAGATCCAAGGAGAACAGAACCAATGCCTTCAACCAGGGAGGTGTTACTTTGGCAGGAGATCCAACTAAAAATGTAATTTATTCTAATCCTGTTTGATTGGATTAAGAGTGACAGGATTATAAGACTTCATGGCCTCCAATGCTTTTGTCTAATACTTAGAACTGCTACTTCCGTTCCTAGCCAACCTTTGTCAACCACTCTACTACGCTGACAAAAGGATTATCGGGAACAATGGTTTGATGTGTAGCAAGTGGCCGACAGCCTAGCAAGCTCCAATGTTTTAACATTCAAGACGACTGTTTTTCGCGACAAAACCTAAAGATCCTGGTATTAAACGTACTGCTTATGCTATTTGCAAATGCGGAAAAGACGTATGAGGCTATATGTTACTGTTGATTTTTCATCAATTTGCGCATTATTTCGCAACATGAAGGGGGTCTGTCCGGGTTCAAAATGTAACACGGAATGGAAATGTGGTATTTTTAAAAGAGCCACCTCGCACCAAAAAGACACAAGTTAATTTGCCACCGAAACGACTGGCAATATAAAATAAACGGGCAAATTTTCCCTTGCTGCTCTCCAAGATTTAGCAGACGACGTGAAACTTTATGTTTAGTTTCTTAAGTATCTTTAAGCCTATTATATCTGGAGACTGGAAGATTACCACAAAAAGGGATTATTTTCGGCAACCACCTAGGTTGAAAAAAGTGCTACAGATGTATCTCCTGTCAAAGTAACACCTCCCTGGTATAACAGTAGGCATAATGCTTGTTTATTATTACACACCTTGCACACTGCACAAAAATAAACAGGTCTGTGTCTTGCCTATACGCAGTACATTGTAACTGAACTCCAATCTTCTAAAAGCTGAGTATTGAAACCATGAAGTTATCGTGGAATATGAGGAGGGGACAATTGTTCTTTTTCTCTCTAGGTGTGTTTACGAATTTTACAAAAAGGAACTGTGTAATAGACTGCTACTGCTGCATAGTCAAGCAAGGCTGAGTAACTGCTACAAAGGAGGTTCTACAACCTCCTTCTTGCTACAAAGGGACTTCTTGCTTACATCAGTTATCCTGACCAGATGTGAATGAACTGTTTAGCAGCAACTGCTGATCTGTCACATATGAAGTTTCCTGTAGATTAATTATGTACAGACTGGTGATTTAGTCATCCGTTTCAGGACTAGAGTCATTTACATGCACTCACATATAGATCTTGAATTTCAATTAATATAATTCAGGGGAATATTGTGCTATCCATGTGTTGATGTGAGCATATAGAGGGAGAGGCTGGCTTTGGAGGAATTGGGTGAGTATATAGGCCTCTGTGATATTGTGAACATCACAAAATTTGGATACAAAGCCTGCCAGTCTCAGATCTGACCCTAGGCTAGTTGAACCAAGAAATAGTATTAACTAGACTATAAGTCTGTAAATCACACTGGCCTATAATACATCAGTAGAATGCCATGCTAGTTGAACAACAGTTTAATGCCCAGGCAATTCTAAGGTTATTTATAATTAAGTGAGTACATATCTGATAATGGTATAGAGATCCTTCTATATGCTCCAGTTTCTGTTAACCTAAGTTTTGTACATGTGGTTCTAGTTCTGCTAGGACGTCCTCTGCTACATTGAGTTACACAGTAGCTTGTTGTTACGGTACCTAGGCAAAATAACTTCACTAACAGCTTTATAGCATGTTTTAGTTGTAAAAATTTCATCATGCTTACTACTCTAACTTTTGGAGCTCGCCTCCCTCATGGAAGACACAGAAAGAGTAAGGAGCTTTAAAGATATTTTCTGGATATAGAACTATCAACTAGCAGTTACCGCTAACGCTTGTTGTTGTACGTATACAGTAAAACATGCTTGTATAGATGTATAATAAGCACCACTTGCCAGGCCAGTCACAGCATAGCAGGCAAGGCCTGTGAGATCGTCATAAATTTAACCATGACCCCACATGGTTCTTCAGAACCTTATGGGTCAGATTGTAGCCTGAATGGAGAATTTGAAAAAATTTGGTGAATTTTGGTTGGGGTGAATTTGGCCAGGGGGAGGCTGGGAGTCCGGACACGGGTGGTATGAAAGGGCAGGTTCCTTTCAGGTGAGCAACAGAGGGTGAGTGAGATGTATATGTGATGGATGTGTGTGAATGTGTGTGTACGATTGTTTGTGTAAGAGTGTGTATGTATGAAGATGAGGTGGGGAGAGGGGGAGAGGAAGGCAGGACAAAGGTCACACTTGGCAGATTAGCGGGGAACCGGTAAGGGAATTGAGAAGCAGCTGATGAAACTTTAGCCGGAGTCGGAGAAGTTGACCCTCAATTAAGGAAAAAAAAGGTAAAAAAATAGCAGAAAAAACCGGAATCGGGTCGGAAAGTTGGGTTGTAGTCAGTAAGGGCGACGGTTTGGACCGTCAGAGAGTGGCAGTTCGATGGGGGACAAAGAATTAGAGGTAGTCAGAGATGATCATGAGGGGTGGGGTGGGTGGGGGAGAAGGGAGTGCCAACGGAGAGCTTGGAGGAGTTTGCGGATTTTTGACTTATTTCAGATCCTGTCAGGGTGGATGTAGTTTTGGGGAAGGGTTTGAAGGTGGGTTTCAATGGGGGGGGGGGGAGTTGGTCAGGTTGTGGGTAAAGGCGCTGTTTGTGGAGCGGGGAAACGGAGGGCGGTCTTTAGGGCGGTGTTTTTTTTGTTGAGGCTGGGCAACCGTACTCAATGTGGGTCTGAAAAATTGCCTGTAAATACGACATTAGTGTGGCGGTTGAAGCCTTTTCCACCGGCTGTGACACGTCTCAGGAGAGATCCTATATTTAGCTCTGTTGATTATGTGATTGAAGTGGGCGGTCCAGTTCAGAGTTGTGTTGAGGGTCAGACCTAGAAACTTGGAGGTAGGGGTGGGTCTGATGGGGTGATTTTGAATGTAGATGGTATGTGCGTCGGGGAGGGGGCGTCTGCGTCGGTGGTGGTTGGTGGTGGTTGAGTGTCATTTTCCGGGTGTTACAGTAAGTCTGGAGTAAGTTTAAGTAATCCTGGAGTTTGGGGGAGGCGGGGCGGGGTCTTTGCTTGAGGTCCAGATTGCAACGTCATCTGCAAATTGGGAGAGGCGTATGTGTCGGGGGAGGGGGTCGGGAGTAACGTTCATAAAGGTGATAAAGAGTAGAGGGCTAAGGACCGAGCCATGGTGGACACCGGCCTGGGGGAATAGGAGGGGATATGTAGCCGGTGATTTCTGTACAGACTGTCCTGTTTTGCAGAAAGTAAGAGAGGAGTCTTATGTAGGTGGCAGGTATGACAAGGTGAAGTAATTTGTAGCGCATGCCGTCATGCCAGACTGTGTCGAACGCCTTTTCAACGTCCAAAAAGGGGAGGTGGTTGTTTTATGGGCAATGAAGCCTTCGTATACCGTCTGGTCGGAGTAGAGTAATTGGTTGGTGGTTGAGAGTTTAGTGCGGAATCCGGCTTGATGGTCATTAAAGAAATGTGTGTGTTCTAAGTGGGGATGAATCCTATTTTTGATTAGTCGCTCAAGAGTCTTGCCTAGAGTACTAAGAAGGAATATAGGCCTGTAGTTCTTAGGGCTGGTCGAGTGTTTGTTAGGTTTAGGAATCATACAGAGTTAAGCAACATTCCAGTAATTTGGAAAGTAGCCTATAAGAAGGCAGGCGGTGTAGAGCCTCGCCAGTAGGGTGCAAAAGGAGGGGGCCCGTTTAATTGCCCTAAAGGGTATACCGCTAGTGATTGGGGTTGTGTTTTTGGTGAGGCAGAGGGCTATGAAGACCTCCAGAGGGAGAAAGGGGCAGTCAAGTCATTGCCTGGGGGTCAGGGTCAGGGGGAAGTCGGAAGGAGGTTGAGGGCAGCGGTGTTCTGGGCTACAATTCTACCGATGTGCAGTTTTGTCTGGGCGTCAAAGTGTGGGTCGTTGAGGTCACGTTGGGTGTTGTCCATAGTCTGGTTTAGTAGGTTTGCTTTGTCCTGGCCAGCACGGGCAAAGGTTTGGCCTGAGATAAGGGTGGAATAGGGGGTTCCTTGGCTCGTCCAGTCAGTCTTTTGAAGATTTTCCAGCATTCATGGGGAGGGGTTTTGACCAAAATCACAAATCTATCGCTTACATCTGAGTTTTCCCACATGGATGGAAAACTGCCCATCTTACTTCACTGCTAAAGAAGACTCGTCTGGAGAAGCTTCTTTCAAACTACAGACCTCTCAGTAACCTACCCTATATATCCGAATTATGTGAGCGGACTGTAGTTACTCAGATGGATGAGCACGCCAGGCAACATTCATTGTTGCCAGTTATGCAGTCTGCCTATAGACCATTCCACTCAACCGAAACTGCACTAGTTAAACTGACCTCTGACTGCCTGATGAATATGGATAAGCAGGAATTAACCTTACTTGTTGTAATTGATTTAAGTGCGGCGTTTGACACGGTTGATCATAAGATCTTACTTGGTCAACGTAAGGATCGGTTTGGCTTGGGTGGGGTGGTTTATGATTGGTTTGAATCTTACTTGTCATGTCGTCATCAGGCTGTTTACATTGAGTCTAATATTTCTACCTGAAGGGATTTACCCTATCGGGTACAACAGGGATCTTGTTGTGGGCCATATTTATTTCTCTGGTATGCTAGTTCATTGTTTGAAGTTGTCTCTGCTCATCTCCCCAAATGCACTGGTTATGCTGACGATCACTGTTTTTACATGTCGTTTAAGCCTAACAGTAATACCGCTGAATACCACGCAATACTTGCTATGCAAAACTGTCTTAACGACGTTCGTCATTGGATGAGTAATTTTCAGCTGAAAATGAATGATACCAAAACTGATTATATTGTTTAAGGATCAAGACAACAGCTTACTAAGCTTAATTCCCATTCCATCGTTGTTGGCAGTGAATCCATACCATGTGCCAGTAGTATTAAAAAACTTGGTGTTTGGTTTGATAGCTGCCTTAAGTTTGAAAAACATATAAGTGCTTAATGTAAAACTGTCTCTCATGACCTCCACTGCATTCGGTCTGTTCGGAGCAGTCTGACACCTGAGGCATGTAAAATACTTGTTCATGGTCTTGTTCACAGCCACATTGATTATTGTAACTCTTTATTCTTAGAATTTCTAATCACTTAATTATGAGACTTCAACGCCTACAAAATTATACCCCCGACTTGTTTTCCGCTCTAGTAGAATGACACCGTCCGCTCCACTTCGATTTCAATTGCATTGGCTTCCGGTTGAATTCAGGATTCATTTCAAAATTTGTTTACTGGTTTATAAGTGCCTACATGATATGGCCCCTGCTTATTTATCCGAAATGTTCCTTACGAGACAAAATACCAGACATAGTCTTCGATCAGATTCTGCAAATTGTGTTAACTTGGTTTTCCCTCGTACTAGGTGTGAAAGCTTTGGTGATCGTAGTCTTTCCGTGTGTGGACCCCGGTTATGGAATGAGCTCCCTCCTTTTGTTAAACTCAGTTCATCCCTTAGCGTGTTTAAGAAAAACCTAAAAACGTATTTGTTTACTATAGCTTTCAAAGACTTTATGTAGGCCCTTATCATTGCACTTGTGTACATAATTTTCACGTTTTCTTTTTTCTTGACTGTAATTTGTGAAGTATTACGTTATTTTAAGTATTGTAAAGCGCATTTGAATAATGTTTTGCTAAAGGCGCAGTATAAATGTAATATTATTATTATATTATTAATAAAGTTGCAAGCCTTGTTCCATCGTTGCACATGGAAGTGCTTCATGTCGTGTCTAGTTTCGTTGATGAGTCTATTTATTTGTCTTTTAGTGTTTGGGTTGCGCGTTCGTTGGAATTCTTTCCTAAGTCTACTTTTGAAGCGTGTACGTTGGATTATGTGTGGGGGAAGAAGGAAGATTTCATTGAGGGCGGGGTCTAGAATCTGGGACCTGACAGCAAAATTTGGTCGGCCCGACGACGGACCCCTGACGGCCTCCGGGAAGGAGGGAAAGGTCAAGGTCAGTGGCGTGAGATTGCCAGTTGGTTTTGTTGTAATTTTTTCTGGTATGCTGGGTGTATGGTCAAGGGGCTGAGGTGATTATGTTAGTCGTGGTGCTGAGGAGGAACGGGTAATGATCACTGGAGAGTTCATAGATTACTGTGAAGCTTCGGAGGGTGGGGGCAAGGCCTAGGGAGCAGAGGGCTAATTCAAGAATTGAAGGGGTACCAGCAGGGGAGATGTGTGAAGTGGGGGAGTCGTCACTGAGCAGCAAAAGGTCATAGGTTTGGACAATGTCAGGGAGTATGTAACCATTCCTATTTCTGATAACTTGTTCAAAGTCAGAGTGTTTTGGGTTAAAATCACCTAGGAATAAGTTACCGGTGTAGCGGTCAGTGACTCTGGAGAAAATGTCGTGGAGTGAGGGAGTTTTGGTCTGGGCAGTAAAGAGTAGTAATGGTGAAGAGGAAGTTATTGGCAGTGGAGACTTTGATAGTAATGTGCTCATTGGGTATATAATCCTTATAGAGTTTCATGGGGAATATAATGCTTGATAAGGAAAGCGACACAACCACCGGCTTGGCCAGGGCGGAACCTGGGATATTAGGGGGGGGGGGTAATTTTCGGTAACGGAGAGAATATCACTGTTGCGGTTGTAGAGGAATTAATTCAGCACGGTTAGCTCTGAGGCCCCTGATGTTAACGTGTCTTATGATCTTAGCCATTGGAATTGGGGAGGGGACCTATGAGGACAGGCTGACGGGGGTGGTGAGTAATTTTTGGATTTGAGAAACCGGCAGTGTTGAGTTCGTGGTATCTTGCAAGATGACAGAGATGTTTTCGCTGATCTGACTCGGGGAGAGAGATACGGTTTGGGAGAAGTGCATCGCGAGGAGGGTGGAGGTTAAGGGTATGGCTACACATAGCCTTTTGGTGAATTCCTGGTTGAGGATGGGGTGGCTGGCTGGGTTTGGGAGGCGGTGGGGGAGGGGATAAGAGGGGATGGGGAAGGGTCCCCCTCTCCTTTTAGAAATTTTTGTTAATCTAAGGTTGATTAGACGCAAAATGGTGCTTTCTTTGTGATATTTTTAGAATTGGTCATATCCCAGCCAACACACCACATTGGGTCCCAATTGGGGCAAAATTGGGCTACCGATTGGGGCCAAATCAGTTTTGTCAGGTGTTTTTCATTAGGCCGGCCCCAACTTAGCCCACATGAGGTCACCACATCTCCCTCATCTCTCTCATGAGCCAAATTGGGCCCCAATCGGAGCCCAAGTAAATACCAATGTCAGCGCAAGCCCAATTAAGCCCAAGCTGCCCAATTAAAACCCAGTTGGGGCCCAACTGGGCTTGTTTGCTGGGATATGACTGGAAAAAGTCCATAGTTTAGTGAATTCTAATTTTTAGTTAGGTGAAAGAGGAGACTATGCTATGTCTGGCTATGTGCCCCCTTCCTCTTTTTGACTACTTTACTGCCATCAATTTGAGATAGGTTTTTACCCCAAAATACGTGCGCCTTGGACTATAACCCCAATTTTCCTTTGCTTCATTTTGCATTACAAAAGGGCATCTAATGCTGGCAGAAACCTGTACTGGATCATCTACATAAAATGGGTAAATGACATGATGCTACCAGTGTTCCAGCCAGGATTTTTCTAACGGGTTGCCATGCAGTATGTTGTTTCATCACCGGCCTGGGGAAGGCGTCTAAGGCGAGGGGGTGTCCCCCTGCCCTCTGAAAATTTTTGAAAAATTAGGTGTCCTTACATACAATCTGGTACCACCTTCTGGTGCTACCTACAAATTAAAATTTTGTTAAAAATATTTACGTATTTTAGGTACTAAAAAACCCCGGCATCAGTGAGGGAGTCCATGGCCCAATGGCTCCCAAAATACGCCACTGGATGCTTATTACTTGACATCAAAATGATAATATAGAGTATGATGCTGAGCACTTTATAACGATCGTATTTTTACTAACTTTGAACGAAAATCCAGAAGAACAGCTTCCAGCAATGGGGATGGGCGGGAGGGAGAGATACAGGAAGGTGATGTTAGACCTAGCTACCTGATATGTATAAAAAAGGGCGAAGGACTAACAAGCGCTTTTCAGAATGTTTGTCTTTTTGTCGTAAGTGTATTTACAATCACCATCTATACCGATAACGGCTGCGCGCCAAGCGCTCGGTAAATATTTCTGAAAAATGTATTACGGTAAATACGCACTTTCAAGTTCCAACCTTCCACATCCTGCTTTAAATTAGATTGAAAGATACCATATTGATGCAACGTCCCTACAGATGTTTGGAGATGTATCCCTGCTTCTAAAATTGTTGTGATCAGAATATTGCCGGCAGCATGTATTATTACCTTCATAATGGTCATCAGATAGAATGCAAACAATGACGCATGTGCGCGGAGCGCGCCGAAATTTTTCCTGATGTAATATTTCCATTACAAAACCTGCATTCAGAATCTGCATCGAGACACTTTCAATTGCCGAACAATCATATATGCCACTCAAAAACCCAGCCTTTTACCTAATAATTCGTAAACAGATTTGAACTTTTGCTGCTGTGCTTCTCTTGAAGTTGCAATTGGAAGATATTGATTCTAAGAACAACAGTGTGGTAAGGTTTGAAGAGCGCAAAAATTCTGCTAGTTTGAGAAACACTTGTGATAGAAAATGATTACAATAGATCCATCACTTGGTCGAAAACACGATGGGGGGTATGCGCCCCCATGCCCCCCGCTCGTGCCGGCGCCACTGACTGTACTGTAGTAGTTGTAGGTACAAGGCATGGTACTTCAGTGGGACCTGCATTTTAGTTGAAAATTGTGCAAACCATCAGCTCTATAACATTTCAAATGATGGCCCGTGGGCCATTCGTGGCCCACTACGTGTACAAAAAGTTCCCCAGAGGCTCTCTTTCTTAGACAATTCTCCCTGCCCCTCTCCCAGGATGGTGGTCTAAAATGTTCAGCAACACTCCATCCATCAAAAAACCGAAGACAGCTTCCTGTGCCTATGAAAATAGTGTTAGGCATGTTGTTAGCATGTGACAGCTTTAGACATGTTGTATATCTACATGTACCCTGTAGGTCCTTCTAGGTTCTCAAGTTTCTGTTGCGGTGTGCAAAAAAAAAAAAAATGGTTCAGAGAAGATTTGAGGAGCCCTAAATTTTAAAAATCTAACTAGCTGTTTACTGAAATCCTAGCTACTACATTTAATTACGGTATGTTAGCAAAACTAAAAGTGGCCCTTGGCTCAAAATACTTGAGAGCTGATACTACAGGTATAAATTATT
>WURT03000019.1:825878-836005 GCA_009936505.3 Holothuria glaberrima
AGCAATGGAGTAAGGGAAAACAAGCCAGTGAGCCACAACTGGAAAAAAGGCCGTGGTCGGCTCGACTTGAACCAATTAGTTGGAAACTGGGCCGTTAAACCTCATCTAACTAACTACAAGCAGACTAAGACACACACTACTGGTTTTGTGTGTGTGTGTTTTTTTTTTTTTTTTTGATTGATAGGTGTGATTGGTAAGTTCATTGGTATAGGTAGCTGTAGGACGGTGGGAATCGGGAGGATGGACATTGTTTGGACCGTAGTCCTGAAAAGGGGTGTAAGGGACGGCCGTGTTCTCTTCCCGCTTTAGGCGACATTTCAGTATTTTAGGGTCTTTCGATGCAGTTGTTGCACACTTCTACCCCTACCACATTTTGACTAGAAATGTTGCCCCCAGTCTTCTTAAGTAAATGTTCAACTTAAGTTTTGTTGTTTAAGATAACACAAAGCTTCAAAAATATCGTCGGGGAAACTTGGAGATCGTCTAAGCCAACCTTTTAGTGTAACTGCTGAGACATTTTCTATGAAGACTTGCCGTATTTTTCAGAAGATTTTAAATGGAAATTTTAAAACGTTCACTAACCAAGGAATACAAATTCAAATTATCTCCAAGTTGAACGTAAATGTGTACCAATATTATTTAGTTCTTTTAGGTATTCGCGAAATTTGTATTTAGAAAGGATTATACGCTTGCCACAAAATTTTTCAAGTTTCAGCTTCTTACGCATGCTTTCAACTACTCATAATGTGTTAACGGTGCTTCAAATATTACAAATATATAAAATATTTCAGTTTCGTCTGCTGGTATCGGCAGTTCCCTCAAATGTAAATGATAATGATAAAGTTCCTGCTGTAACCAGTTACGAAAAAAACTTCATGACGTAAATAATGTCTAAAAGTAGAAGGCCAAATATGCATTGTCCATATTTATCGCTTCTTGTAAACTAAGAAAGAAAAATTACCTTTAACGTCAATGTAAAATAGGCATTGGTTATTGTTTCCACTTGTATCACTGAAAACGTATGTAATAGTGGTAACTCCCAGAGAAAACTTATCTCCACTGTTTCCCCCATTCTGAGAAATATTCACCACTCCAGAATTGTCACTAACACGTGGTTGCAACCAAGAAACAGCTACTGTACTTGCCGTATCTGGTAAATATGCTTCTAACGTTGTGCTATTTTGAATGCCACAGTCAATTACGACGGGGGGACTGATATCTGGTAAGTATGCTTATAATGTAATACCAATGTGTTTACATTTATTACAGCTTTCAATGAAATTTCCATTACTTTCTATGAGTTCAATGTGGCCGACCTTTTAATAAACTTCAGCCGTCGCTTCCATTTACCTGCTATTTTCCAGTTACTTTAAATTTGTTAAAACTACAATCATATTATGGAAATACTAAATATGAAGCAGTGTGTGCTTTATGTCAGGGTCTGTTACTTAGGGCCACGTTCTTTGGAATAAACTTTGTTCTTAGTTTAGAATATCAAAACATTATAAATAAAGTCTATCCTGCCCTTACGATTTCTTTGCAATATACTTATCTTTTTTTCTGTGAGATTTCTTTTTTCTTTTGTGCGATTTCTTTCCATTTTAATTTTGAGTAAAACACGCTTATAATCCTAATTTTCATGTATGGCATGATATTCTGGATGAATTTCTTACGAAGCCATGATTGACTTACCTAAAATATTGACGTCAAAACAACAATGAGCACTGTTTCCACTTGTGTCAGTAAATATGTACTCGACAGATGTCGTCCCTAAAGTAAAGAGATCTCCACTATTGCCCCCAGTTTTAGTTAGCGTCACATCCATCGCGGAGTTATCAGTAGCAAATGGTTCCTCCCAACTAACAGTAATCACACTTCTATCAGGAGGTAAATATTTGTACATAGTCTTGTTGTTATATTCACACCCAGTTATAAGAGGCGGGATGTTATCTTCCAATGAAACAATATAAAAGAACGAAAGAAATAAAACTTAAAACTAAACTTTAAACCTTTTCTCAAATCGTCGTCATCACAAAATCATAAAACGCATTAAAATATGTCTCTGGTTGGGATTGTGAAGTAAAACAGGTTGCGAGAGCATTAAATATTTCCAGGTCTTGTCACAAATGTACCATTATAGGTTTCTAACACTCCTTTTACTCTTAAAATGAGAGAGCGTACCAAGGGCTATTCTTCTTTTCTATTCCCAGGTCAGAACATCACTATAGCGAAATATCTCAGCTTTTTGATTAGTGGTTCACACAGTAAATGCACAGAGTAGTAACAATCGCCCCAGACTAGCTCGTGCTCCGTAGACCACATATCAATTACGCCAAACGTCCCTTTCGACAGACGAATATTTGGATCATCCTAGTATAAAGACTCCATTCTAAATGACGAGACGATCTGAGAATGATGAATTCCGCACCACTATCCGACAGTCATGCTGAACAAAATGTTAATCGTTCAATGAGATCTTTTATTTTTAATTAAGACACCAATTTTAATCATTTCAGTTACACCGGCTATCACAGGATTCTCACACTCAGAAAATGAGCCACGAGCTTTCATACTTCAAGGTGTGCAATCTACTACCCCGCCAACTTTACTATAGGGGCGATTTGATATATGTATGGCATTGACTAAGGAGAGAGTTCTGTTATTATCTAATTAAAAAAAAACATATTTATTGTACATAGCCATTAGAGCAGACTGTGTTATAGTTATAGTATTGCATTATTACTAACACGTAATAACCGGATAGTGCCTGACGCGCATCTTCTATGCAGTTTGGGACTGAATAGAAAGCTACTTTTGAAAACGTTAGCGGTTCTTGGTCCTCTCCCTTAATTTAACTAACTTGTGTTGATTAATAAATCGGTTTTACTAATTCTAAATTATTAGTTAGGAAATGTGCATAAAGTCTGAATGGATATGCTTTGTATGGATATGAAGACTTCAGATTCAGACGATGCAGCACTATCTTTGAGAAAAATTCCCCCCTTCTTATTCGATAATTATTTCGAAATAAATATTTCTGAATTGTTCAGCAAATGGAAAATAATAAGGCCATTTTACCTAATACAGTAATATTAAAGATACATCGGTTGCTGTTTTCGCTTGGATCAGTGAATGTATATGCAATGGTTGCTGTCCCTAAAGAGAAAAGATCCCCGCTGCTTCCACCAGTGAGGGATACTATGACATCACTTCCAGAATTGTCTCTGGCATATGGCTCCATCCATGAGGCCCTTGCTTTACTCTGGTTGTTCGGTAGATAAAAGAAAAGATCGTCGGCTTTGTTTGTGCAATTACTTATTACAGGCGGACTGATATCTGGAAGGAAATGATAGCAGTTTGTTTGAAAGACGTTAACAGTTACAATGGCTCCCAAAGAGGACCGTCCTTTCATCTAGCCAAAAGGTTGTCAAATGAGCATGAATAGTATGTGATACACTATTAATAAAACACCATTCCCTTGTAAGGTATGAAATCACTAGCGTTATAATTCTACTTACAAAAACAAAACCTAATATTATACAAAACCAAGAGGCACGGAACATTTTGTCCTGTTTGCTCTAAGATAGGATTTAATTCAATTCAATTTTTTTCAATATTTATTTGAGAAACTTTTCAGGATATTTATACAAACTGACGTAGGCATAGACAGAAATTAAACAGGTCTAAAAATGACTCAGGAGGAACTTAGAGAAAGCTTCATAGTATGTGGTATGAGTCTTCCATGGTCAGAGTCATATCTTACAATGTTTACAAAAAGGAATAAAGTCAAACGTGTATGTGGTTTTAAAAGTTGGGGCACATCATGATATATTATACATCCCCAATTGAAACTGTTTAAATATTACCTGATTGTGTACAGATGTCTTTCTGCCATTTACCCTCGCGGTTAGACTTATTATGAGCAGTTAAAACGGCAGATAAATAAATGTTGCTTTCTTCAAAATACTTCGTTCATAGTCGACACAAGCTTATAAAACAAAGGGCCCTGAATGCATAACTTAGGGTTCTCAACCTTCTACATGGCACTGCTCCTACAAGAGAGATCATACACGAAACGCCTTTCTTATAGCATGTAGCTCTTTCTTAATAGATCAATTCTTCGAGTAACACAGGGTGGCACCATGTGGGAACAGGGGTCATGCTTCACTTAGAGGAAGTTTGTCCTCGTCGTCGGTTTCAATGGGTACGATAAATTAATGTAATCTGTTACTGGTCGCCCCACAGTGTACTTGATTTTGGTCTAAAGCTTGAGGACAAACACCAAATATTCAAATGTCCTTGTCAAAAGAAACCGAATCTTTTTTTTTTTTTACTTTTTCATTATATCTGCATAGGCGTAGGAAAGGGGTCAGAGGGGGCGACCGCCCCTCCACTCTCGATGGTGGGGGCGAAAGCCTTGTTTCGTCCCCCCCCCCCCACACACACACACACTTTTGATGACACGCTGCCAAAATGTGGCATTTAATACAAAGAAATTACTTCAAAGGTTGTCAAACATTGCACCATTTTGCATCTAGGGCACTTTAAATAGTCGAAAAATCTCCAAAAGGACAAAAGTACTTCAACGTTTGTCAAAACCTGCACCATTTTGCATCTAGGGCACTGTAAATAGACACCCCCTCCCCTAAGAGTCCTCCCCAGGACATTGGTCACTAACATACACTTCCGCCCCCGCCCCCACTCCACTTTTAAACAGCTTCCTACGCTTATGATCTGTATATACTGTATCAACTGGAATGAATAACCGAAATGCACAGCAGGGAGATTTCTATTTCTTTTCAAATAAAATGAGGATGCAAGAAAAGTTTGTAATTATCTGCATTAAGCTGCGGAAGTCATCGCAATATTTGCCTTTTAAAATGATTTAATACTGTTGAGAAAATAAAAACAAACACACAATGAACAGGATTTGATAAATTTCTAAGATTCATCATAATAGATCACAATTGCTTTCATTTTGTTGTTACGTACACTGAGGGTGTGTTTACGATATGGAATAATTGTCCAGCTTTACGGAACGCCGTGGGGAATGTCCTTTGAAAATCTTACCTTCTACTGAGTACTGAAAGTCGCACGTCGCCACCATGCCAGATGTACTTGTGCACCAACAGAGAACAGTTTTAGCAGGGGAAATTGTAACAAATTGATCATTCGTATCGTTACATGTCACATCAATTGTATGACCTGTACTGTTGGAACAATCCGGAGAGCTCCACGAGACCATGTTTCCATTAGAGTCTGGAGGTGACGTCACGAGAATATCCTCCGGGCAATTAATAACTACGCCGGGTAGCGTAGTCTCTTCTGCAAAAAAAAATCTTAAATATTTTTCACATAGATTTCTTAATGGCCTGCGCAGCTGACCTGTATGGCTTCCGCAACACTGGGCTATGTTCGTATGATTTTGATTTAAGACCAAAACTTCGTCCGCTTCACTGGATAGATTTTACTTACGGTACTTATTTTACTTTTAAGGATCATCAAATTTAGTGTAATACTTTCAATGTTCAAGTTCATTACAAGTGTATCTCTTTAATACATTCAGGTGCCATATATATATATATATGTATATATATATATATATATATATATATATTAGTTTACTAAGTAAGCCATGTTAATACAAGTTTGTGAAAGTTGCCGTATAACTCTGTACTAACAGATTTTATCCCCATATAGTCTGACTTATCATAAAATGCACATAACAATGTGGAAATACCTTGAAAACGTGAAACGATTTTAAGATTCTTTTCAGAGATGTTCTTTTTTGTGTTATTGAATCTCGTCTTCTCTGGAAGATTTTTCTCTTTCTCCAACTTACCTACTGCAATAATACCGGATCCAAACGTCCAATATTCGCTTCGAGTTTTTCCGACAGTAACCCTAAAATACAAGGAATAAATGTTTCCTTAAGTGGTATAAACACTAAGCTAAATCACCTTTTTGTTTGAAATATTATAAGCAACAAGTCTCTCAAACATCTTGGTTTATATCTTCATGCATTACATGTTTTTGTGTGTGGTGTATGCTTTTCTTTAAGTTTCGGTAAAGGGAGAGTTTAATGAACCCATGCAAAACACAGTTGACTGTATTTTTATCGATGACTGTTTTCCTTTGAATATTTTTGTGGCTTATCATACTTAAACATAGAGGAAAGGAAGGAAATACTCGAAGGATAATGTATTGGTATGAGAAATACAGTGAAGAGATTACGTTGGCATGGGGTGTAATACATAAATGTCATTTAATGGTCACTGACGAGCATTTTGTAAGAACTATTGAGAAGATTGTCAGCTGCTCTCAAATTTTACGTTTCTCATCACCGCTTGAAAACCAGGAATGCTGTATAAAGTAGAAGAAAATGAGAGGGATTGCCATACCTCACTTAAGTATTTATTTTCCTTCCTCTGTTAGCCAAATAAATTAAATTGAAAGTCGCTAACCTAACCCAGATAGCTATAGTGTCGAATAAAACAACCATTTTTAAACAGGTACATTGAAAAACATATTGATTTTTGTCAGGTTTGTTCAGTGGACAGACGAAAGACCAAAGAACTCCAAACAGAGCTAAAAACATGTAAAGGCTTATGGGGAACCTGCTGCTCCAAGATGTCTCAATTTGAAGTCCTAATATGCACTAGCTTTTCTTTGTTATACACCGTTGGCGAGTAGTTTAGAAGTTTCCAAACATTTTTTATCTTTTTTTTTTTGTAAGCGGTTGTATAGAAAATAGGGACGTTTTACTTCAAGCATGGGTTCTAATATCTATTGAAGCTATGGTCGTTTCGAGCCAAGTTAATTAGTTGGTGTACTGATTGTAAAATCTCAATCGACTGTGATAATCTTAAAAGAGTCAAAAATGGTACATGGTTGTTAAAGTTATTACTCACAAAAATTCAATATCACCTAGATAATGACCATCTGAGGACCAGTGAAAGGATAGTTTGTAAAACAAATTGTCGTCCGCATTAGTTACTGTCCCTGTAGGCGACCCAGAACAACGAAGATATTGAAACCCATCTTGGATATTGACGAACTCCCCGACAGCATCAACCGATCCAACACTTCTCGCTTGTAATATAATTCCTCGTAGTACATTTGGATAACTTCCAATAGAAACTATGTTTGATAAAGAAAACATTTTGTTATATTGATCTGCTTTCGGATCAGTGACTGCGATAACGACAATCATGAAATACGTTACCTAATGATCCAACGATGTCAGTGTTTTATTTTTTTATTTATTATAATTATTATTATTTTTTAAATCTCTTTGTAGGAGTAAGAAAAAGGGATCACAGTGCTTATGCAATAAATGTACGGGTACAAAATGAGTACCATGTTTGTCAGTAGATGGTACACCTTAAATTCTTATTGATCGAGTCACATTTTAATCAGACATACGTTTAATTCAACTTTTTAATTACACATCCAATTGCTGCAGTTGACAAAATTCTTGCTCAGAAACTTTGCAAACCGTTGTTTTATATAGGCCTTTAAAAACAGGAAAAAGTCTTACAAATAAATTTCTAATATATATATATATGTGTGTGTGTGTGTGTGGGTGGGTGTGTGTGTTCCTTTTCATTTATTGATGTCATCGCCGTACGTCTCATCCCTTTTATTTGCTGAAGGACTTCCTAATAAGGTAGTTCTAATTAGTTAACATGATCACCGATGAAGCGTTCATTGCTTTTAATTCAAGGAGGAATTGAAACTTTAGGGGGATGTAATGTAAACTAGTTTTAAGCTTGCTTACCGGCATCATACAATTGGAACAAGTAAAATATCGTTCATTTCCGTTTGTCATACACAGTCCATGATAATGATAAAGGATGCTACCCTGTATTTCCTTCCTTGAATACTAACTACCTAGTCTAAAATGTTATGTCACTGCACTTAGTTTAATATGCCGTTCTATCGTTCTAGAACTACCGTGGCAGTTTGTTAAGGTACTTCGTTCTTTCTTCTCCGCACTTTGTCAAAGCCCAGAATGAATAATGACTAACCCATGTACGGTTAAAAGGTCAAGTGCTTCCTGTAAATGACAAGAAATCCAAGAGACTACTGCGTACAAGTCTTTAAATTTTCAAAAGGAACTTCACTGACACAATAAAGCAACGTATGTTCGGTCTATCATGCACAACATGCTGATGAATAATCGAAAGGTAATTCTATTCGATGTATTTATAGAGGGAAAATTACTTCATGTCAGAAGTTGAAACTTCTACAATGCAACTTCATTTACTCCAATGCTAATTCATCATGTCTAGTACCCCCAAGACATCAACCTACGCAAGAGGTATGGGCAGGGAGTTTTTTATCCGAATTGAGATAGCTTGCCAAACTTCCTTTGAAGTGAGGTTTGCGTATTCCAGGTCACCTAATGATCATTTGATTTTCTTGTTCTAAAGATTTCTACAAGGACTAAGTTGGATTACAAATTAACACAAAGATGGTTGTTGACTGCTACATTTTCAGTAGAACTATGGCAATTTTAACCCTTGCCACGGCATTGCCAGTCGCCTGAAGAATAAGTATATTTTCTCTCTGGTGTCGCTTGGTGTCGTAAATGGGACCATGTCGGCTTGATTTTATGTAGAATTGTGAATATAGGTTTTTGTTCGCATATTTTAGGAAACCTGAGGTTTTTTTTTTTCAAAACGCAGTAGAAGAATTACGCGCGGGTTACACTACAGCAATTTCGGACTGGACTCGGTCCAAATTTTTTTAGTTTTATTTAAAATTTTCTCCATCTCTGGTCGGAAAGAACCAAAATTTGCCACTCTGTTTAAATATATGATTTGTATCACATGACTATGAAAATGAAATGTATACTAATTATTTCGTGACATCACATCGGCGGAGAGCTATTATCGGACACGCGTATTCCGATAAAAGCTTTCTGTCGATTATTACTGATGACCTCACCAAAGTTGACTTGAAAGGGAAAAGGAGATGGTCCCAACAGGTGAATGACTTATAGTCAGCAAGGAAAGGGGCTGAGACTTTCTGGGGGTTGCTGGAGGTAGTCTTATGGAAAGCCGTTCGTGTTCCCAACTCAGTGACGAGAAATATTTATTATTCATCGTCATTCATCAGACCTTTTGTGCATTTTGGTTAGCATCTTTTATGTTAATAGACGACGCCATTTTGGGGTAGTCGACACTACTTTAATAGTGCCAATTGAGCCTACACAGCATCGTAGTAATGTCCCTTTAACGTAATCGTTCACCGGATGGTTTGTTTATTGTCAATACCCTTTTGGCATTGTTTATCCTATCCGATTGCATTGACTTTTTCCTTGTTTTTTAACCTCCGTACGTAGTCTTTGTATTTATGTGTCAACGTTTTTTCCAACGGGTCGTCGAGTGGCAGAATGGTCTACTCTAGCTGCTGCGCACTAATGTTTCAGATGTGCATATAGGTTCGAATCATTCTCGATGTACGTGGGCTTTTTCCGGGGTACTCCAGCTTTCCTCCCACTTTGCGTGGGGCTGCCTCTAAAATCGGTTGCCCAGCCGACGAAGTCGGTTTCCCGGCGGACTGAAGCACATTTGGGTGGACCAGTTAAATAGCTGACTTTGCTTGCCAACGGTGAAATGTTCCTTATTGTTTGTTCAATTGTCGTGAGCCCTGCACTGGCGTTTCCCTTGTATTCATTTAATCTGTAGCTACATACTTGAAGTTTATCTCATTTAATGCAAGAGGCTCAGACAAGCCAAAAAGTGGAAACACAGCTCGTCTTTATACACCGCCCTAATGTAGACATAGGTTTCTTACAAGAAACTTACAGCTGTTTGACAGAGTCGTAAAATACTGGATGCACGAATGGGGAGGTACCGTAGTGTATCCTCATGGCCATTCTACAGGTCGAGTGGTCAGTGTACTCTTTAATCCAAGATTATCCTTTCAAATAATTAAACGGGAGATCTGTCCATATGGAAGGTTTATAATTTAAGATATTCATATTAATGACCGCATTTTAACTGTAGTTTGTGTATATATGCTCCTAATGTTGGCAATCCTGACTTCTTTGTTGACATTTCAAGGAAGTTACTCAAGTTTAAGAGGGATTTTATCGTTTGTGCAGGGGATCTGAATTT
>WURT03000020.1:3960-14906 GCA_009936505.3 Holothuria glaberrima
GCCACGATCTACCATGAAATGTTTAAAGTCCGAACTACAAGCCAAGCTTTTCATTATAACGATGGTAGATCGTTAGTTAGGGGTGGTTTTAGACTTATTCTGAAGCCAATTCGACGTCTGTAACTGCATCGTTCACGTTACATGAAGCTGATAACGTATCTATTATACCTTCTTTTAACCGAAGCAATTTCTTTACATTTTGCTTTCAAATTTGCTTTCAAAACAAATGGTAGACCGTTCGGAAAAGTAGCCTGCACTGCCCGTCTCGTCAAGTTAGCATGTATGACATTTTTTTCTGTACAGTTTCGGCTACTCAAATGAAAGTTACTGCGTTAAGGTAAAATGAATATGTATGCAAGTACTTGCTAAGTTATTTCCGGTAAATTACTTTAATGTGAATCAATAGGCAGGATAAACAATATTAGGGAATGCCGAAACAGTCACTACTTTGAATAAAATTAAATATATAAATTAATTAACTAACATGCACTCTGCCGCATGTTTTGCTTTGTTTTTTCTTTCCTTTTTTCTTTTTTATTTGGTAACTGTCCAGACAATGTGAGCCCAAAATACGTCACTGTTGAAAACAGCTTTCTAAATGAGACAGCGCTCTGAACTTATTTAGCTACCTCTTCAATGTTTTGAACCTCAATAATAGTATGATATAAGTAAGAACTTCAATATGGACTCAGTATATGCTAATTATTCTCTGTTATTGTCCTCTTATCCAAAGAAAAAACATCACTCTTTTGCGAATCAGCCCAGCGCAAAGAAACACTTCCTACTGTGTGCCGCGAGTAGCTCTAACTTCTCGAAATTACTCGAAATTCTCAGACAATCTTGTACAAAACTCGTGGGACACTTTGTGATAATATTCTTAAAGGTTTCATTCCCAGGTTTCATGAAACCCCCGCTCCCCCTTCCAATGTTGCACAGAAAGAGTGATCGTATGTCATGAACAAGTTAACTGTGGTTAACATAGTGAAGGGGAGCGGGGCTGTCCCAACGAGTTTTGTCCAAGATTGTAAATAACATATGAAGTATGTACAATAAATTGTATTAAATCATTGATATAACACGCAAAAAAACTATAACACTCAGAAACTCAAATGAATATGGATATGTACAATAAATTATATGAAATCGATAATTAATCGTTTAAAACTACTATATGAAGTTACAATTTTAACAAGGGGTGGCAATTGATTCCATTCCTTAGCTCCAGTATCTGTTATTCTTCTTTTGTGAAATTCGATCCTTCCCCCAACAAGTATAAATTTGAAGTTGACGAGGATCTAAGGGCATGGCTATGAACTTTTCGTGTGTATTGGAACATCTTTCATATAACATGGGCCAAGGTCATATAAGGATTATAAATCAAGCAAAGTTGTTTATGCTTAATTCTTTGGTCAAATGTATAGCATCCGAGTTTATTAAAAAGGTCAGTCGATCTTTCTTCATACGTGGCATTGAGTATAATCTTAGCAGCACTCTTTAAAAGTTCTCAATGCTCTCTATGTTTGCTTTAGTACATGAACTCCACCTAACATTGCAACAATCAATAAAATGTAAAATATAGCCATTTAAATGTACAATACTGGCTGGGATGTCGATGGTCGAAAATCACCATGAAGAAAGTAGAGGAAATGATAATGTCCCAATGGTAGAGCTTGTGGGATTTAAATATCAGCTCTGATGACATATCCGCATGTCATACACTTCGATCAGCTGTGGCTTCCCGTACTAGTAAAGAAAATATAATAGTAAGAATTGTAAACAGGAAATTCAAGGTCCAAGTGATGAAAAAAGCAAAGATGCAGAAAGGATCAAACGTATTGGCACTTGACCAAGAAAAACAGTGAATTAGCATGGAAAGCCCGAACTCTCAGGAAACAACATAGAATAGATTCAACATGGATTCGTGATTGCAAAGTCTTCATTAGAACAGTCGGCAGTCCAGAGGTTGCCAGAACGCATGTAATTAAAAGTAATGATGACTTTCAGAAGCTGCACCTTGAAATTTAAATCAGACGGTAGATTAAAAATATGCATCTATCATTTCACCCATGATTGATTCACTTCCTTTCAGAGAAATTTCAGATGATGAATTGTCCTTGGTGCATTCTACCCTTACATGCCACACGTGAACACACGTAATCACATGTGGCAAAGAATATAAAAATACATAAGGAAAAAAGTGTGGTCATGAGTGGTGACACATGTGGCATTGGAACCAATCTGACACACAGGACCACACTTTTCCCTACATTTTCAGATGATGAATTGTCCTTGGTGCATTCTTCAAGTTCTGACTTTAATAGTTATGATATTAATAGGAACTTTTGCTGTGATACAGAGTGTGATACTTTTGATTTCGACCATGATATTGAACCAGATAGTAATTGTCTCAACAACCTAAGTGTTTAAGCAAAGTATTATACTTTGGATAATTTTAATGATGCAGTTAGTAAGTGTGAAGGTTTTTCAATTATTAACATCAATTGTAGAAGCTAGAAAACCAATTTTTCTAAATTACAATGCATGCTTGATCAACTTGATTATCCTTTTGATGTTATAGCTTTGAGTGGACATGGCTAGATGACAATAATTTTCATTTATTTCACATACAAGGGTATGATTTTTGCCATCAAAATTGCAACAACAAAAGAGGTGGAGGCGTGGGGATGTTTCTAAAGAAAAGCATTAAGTATAAAGTCATTGATAAGTTGACTACATCTGTTGATAACGATATGTACAATATTTACAATATATGCAATATATATATATATATATATTGCATATATTGTACATATTGTACATATCGTTGCTAGAAATAAATAAACAATAAAAATAATAATAATTTGAAAATAAAATAGAATTATTACAGACCCCTGTGTCTGTGTGCAATGTGTCTGATATATTAAGATTCGTTTTGTTTGCAGATGATACAAATATCTTCTGCTCGCATGACGATATTACTATGTAATTTGATAGTGCCAAAAGGAACTTCTGTGGTTGTACACTTGGTTTTCAATTAATAAGCTATCCCTGAATGTAGATAAAACTAGTTATATTTTCTTTTCCAACATGGCTTTAGAACCTACCTTAAATATCCACATAAACAGCGTTAATATGGAAAGGGTTTATTCAACTAAATTTCTTGGGATTTTGATCGATCACAAACTTACATGCAAGGATCACATCTCAAATGTGGGTGGGAAAATTTCAAAAGGTATTGCCCTTCTGAATTAAGTTAAGAATGTTTTAAAAACTCAGTCCTTGTACATTTTGTATTGCTCATTGTTTACACCCTATCTTACTTACTGTGTAGAGGTGTGGGGAAACACATATAAATCAAATTTAAACCCTATTTTCATTAAGCAAAAAAGAATCATTCGTATTGTCTGTAAAGCAAATTATTTAGATTACACAACCCCATTGTTTAATAGTTTAAAGACGTTGCCCCTTTTTTCAGTTAATTAAAATTAGAACAGCTATCTTCATGTACAAAGTTTTTAAAAAAATGCCGCCATTAAATCTCAACACTAATTCACTTTATCACTAAATCGCTATAATACTAGAAATTGCGAGAATTTTCATTTAAAAAAGTCAAAACTACAAAAAACAACTGTGTATCTCGTACTCGGGTGTGACTGTATGGAATTCTAGTGATGCAACTATAAAAAACTGTAAAACCCTCACATCTTTTGAATACAAATACAAGCAAAATTTACTTACCACTACTTATCAGTCATAATATTTTGAATTTGGGTAATTATCTCCTGTATTTATTTTTTCTATCTTACATGGAACCTTAAGTTGTTATATGTAAGGTATATTAGCCGGAGGAAAACGCTTATAAGTTTCTTACTTCCTTTTTCTCCCTTTCTGGTACTCTTTTTGTTCTGGTGAATCCGTTGTGATTTATTGTTTATGTATGTACTGGAAATAAACTGTTGTCATTGTCATGTACTGCTTAATTCTTCTTAGAAGTGCTTATCTCGGACTAACTGTCTTACATACATGACTTATTTATTGTTCCCACATTAGATAAGAATCAATCCAAAGTCCTAAAAGGTTTTTTTTCCATATTAGTATCAATCAAATTTCACCAGTGGGTATGTTAGAGTTGGTGCAATTAGTCATTTTTTGAAATTGGCGCCTTCTTTGTATGGTTTTTCTCAATAACTCTTTCAACTTTAGATATCGTCAATATTGAAACTGATATATAGCTCTGCCCCATCTCATTGGAACGTCTGCCTCCTCTCTATGCAACTGTCCCTACACCACCGTCTTATCGCTTAAAACCATTAATCAAAAAAATCGTCATGGCAAAGAGATCTTGTGGATGATATGTTACTGTTTTCCAAATCCTCTGAAGGAAGCAGCTGCAGTACCTCCGTTTTTTTTTCCTCAAAGACCTGTAATGATTAAACCTTTGGTATTGTGCTTATAGTGCCATTTCGGGACTTTCCTCTTTTGGAAGAATCTACCTGTTCCCCCTATTGAGAGAAGGATTGGGAATTGGCTTCGCAATTTGTCTTATTTATCAACAATTCTGAGCGATTTTTGTGGACATTGACAGTGACGAATGGGTTGCAAAACCCCCTTGTCAATTTTTCGGTGTAATGTACTGGACTTAAATTCGGGATATGTTAAATATGTTTTCACCCATTCCAGAGAATTTTGGTTTATGCCTAAAGGGAAGAATCTTTAGGAATGCTTACCGTTATGACTAGACCAACACCAGAAAACACCTTCTACTTTATCGCAGAAGCTGTCATTAATCCTGTACCTTGCGTACATAAAAATAAAAGGTGTACATGCTGTCTGAAATGATCCTGAAAAGTAAAGAAGTGTAAAAAAGTGTAGCCAAAGACTGAGTCTTAAGAATTTATAATCTACGATTAAGAAAGGCAGTGAACCATTACTTGCTTGCAGTATTTATTTTTCAGGAACCAGCAAAGGAACCCCGACCTTTTCCACTTTATTGAGAACTGCCGCTAATGAAGCCAGATTCAGCACCACAGATTTTGGCATTTCATCCGTCGAGGGAAGACTTTCAACAACAGGTACAAGTATAGAAAAGTTACACCCACCCCAGTTTGAATGGCGTAACAGATATAAGCATTAATACACTAAGTTCTGTTTGAATGACGTAATAGATACATGTAGAGAAACATATACAATCACCCAGTTTGAATGACGTAACAGACCTATACATGTAGAGAAAGAAACCCACTCTTCTTTGAATGATGTAATAAATACATCTAGAGAAATATATACACTCACTCAGTTTGAATGACGTAACAGACCTGTACAAGTAGAGAAATGAATACACTCTACCCACTTTGAATACCGTTTACGAGAATGCAGTATTAGGAATGTCTGTTTATATTAATACTTGAAGGTTATTTTAGCTCTACAACCATTTTATCCCTGGAAGGCGATGGACGTGTTGTTACCAATCACGAAATGTTATATGTTAAGGAAAATTAAAGGAGATAGGGAGAGTTAAATAGATGTTCCAATGCAACATTTAGTTTACTCCACATTAGTTTTGGATAAAGTGAAAGATGGTTCCAAAATTCCACGAGATCAACTGTGATGATTTCAAATAATTCATCATTAAACAGATCAAGTGAGATAAGCAAGGTGCATTACGAATATCACTTTGTTTATAAGAAAACTGAGCCCTCAACAATATGCAATAGGTTGTTGCTACGTAATTATTTATTTCAGCATCTAGCTTATTTCAAAAAATGTAAAAAAATGAACTGTACTTGATCTTCAACTGTCTAGCCTACTCCACAGGAAGCTCTCCAAATGTTTCTTCACTGGGGACCACCACAACCGAAATTATAGTATCATCGACAGACCATACAACTAATAGTACGTATCATAGAATTTAACGAGATCGCACAAAATTGTATTCACAAAATTTAACAAGCAAGCATATTGTAACTAGGATAATTGTACTTATGAAAGTTGACTTTGGGTTCCAGTGGCGTAGCCAGCAGGGGGCAGGGGGAAGAGTAGCCCCCCCTCCACCGAAATTCTGGGAACTCGATGGGCGATGTTGAAAAATAGAGAGAGTAGCAAAAAACGACCAGAGGAGAGAGGGATGGGAAGTTGGTAGGGCGGAGCGGGGGATGGGTAAGTTCGGGTGTTTTGGGGAATACTGGCTTCATAAGTGTGATATTTTTTGATATTGAAAACTGACACGAAACAGATTTACAGAAACATTGAAGCAAGTGTTCGGGAAGATGTGAAATTATCGTTGATTTGAGGTTTCTATCGGTCATAAATTCGCCTGTTGCTTACAGGCAGTCGAAGAAACAAGGACGCTTTTCCTTCATACTGCATGACTTGTATACGTGTTATGAAGCAATTGACTTCAAAATGGAAGCTGGGTTTTTTGGGAATGCGGCAACTGTTTTTAGGGTCGGCCATTTTCAGTCGGAGGGCGGGCAGCCCATCTAAAACCCCCTGTAGAAAACACTGGGATCTTGCATAAAAAAGAAGTAAAATATAGCGCTGGTTTGTATCTAAGCTCTTTCCAGAGGGCAAAAAAATTCTAAAGGGGAGGGGAATACCACCTTCGCTTATACTCCTCCCACAGGACGGCAGTCAAGACTGGTGACGAGTCGACTTTGCCCCCTCCAAAAAGAAAAAAAAAACTGGCTACGCCCCTGCTGGGTTTGCTTTCTATACATCACTGAGCCAAAATATTCATTAAACTGTGCACATTTTGCTATCATCATAGTCATGTATTATTTCTGGACAATGTTGAGTTTACTTGAAAAACCTTTCCTATTAATGGCAAAGGGTGTAACCTTTTCCTTCACCTTCCATTCCATTGTTAGCATAATGATACTCTTGAATAAATGTTTTTAAAAGTAGTTCGTAGAGAAATCTCCTCTGTACCGCAATCTTTCTATGTTTTTAAATTTTCAAAAGGAACCAGCAAAAAATTCTTTACCTCTACAATTATTAAGAGCACCACTTCATGGGAAGTCCTCTCTTCTTCTACAGACGTCTTTTATTCATCGACGGAAGATACAACTAAAGGGATGTGTAATGCAAATTTAAATGAAACAATTTCTTGTGACTTTAATTTCCTTTCAACTGTAAGTGGATGTGTATTTAAATGTAAAACGAGAAACACATTTCACCACTGGGTATCCAATGAGTTAAATTTCGATTATCATACTCACTGGGGTTAGTCAGCACAATGCTGAGATCCTCATTATCAATATAATGATGGTCGATTACGAAACTCAGGTCTAGACGCTTTCATACTATGTTAGACCGCTTGACACCAGACATATGTAAGGTCCATGCCCTGTCGGAATCTCTTCCTTGCAATGTCAAATTCCAAAATTGCCACTATTCACTTGTCCTGCAGCACACTGCTATTTAATCCCTACCAACCAACCATAGCTACCCATTCTTTATCTCGGCTAGCCAATAGATGGAGATCATCTTTTGTGGACTTCAGCGTAATTAAGTTAGTTAGTTAGATGAGGTTTTACGGCTCAGTTTGCAACCAAAGGTTTAAGTCGGGCCGGCCACGGCCTTTGTTCTTCCAGTTGTGGCTCACGACTTGTTTTCCCTACTCTATTGCTTATGCCCCACTCACACTATGCCGAAATTACACACGAAGGGGACACGAATTGACACGAAGTAAAATTCGTCTCGCATTCGTAGCAAAAAGCCACGAATGTACTTGGCGCGAACACAACTCGAATGGAAGACGAACACGGAGGATTGTGTCTTATTCGTTTAACCTTCGTGTGTATTCGAGTCTCTTTCGCCTGTATTCAAGTCAAACGAAAACTCCCGAACAAGCCACGAGCAAGGAGAATAGAGACTAATACCAGACGAATTCTACACGAACATGAAGAAAGCATCACGAAAGTGAAACGAGTATCCATTTTGCCACGAAATTTTTAAACAGTTTAAAAATTTCGGGGCAGGTTCGCGAGCACACAAGAACAAGACTAAGGCCAGACGAAAACTCACGAAGACAAGAAGAATGTCAGGGGAACACACACGAAGACGCCGCAAACCTTAATTTGTGTCAATTCGTGTCCCCTTCGTGTGTAATTTCGGCATAGTGTGGGTGGGGCATTATGCAGCGTAATTGAAGTGTTTCCTTATATACAGAGCTGGACAAGATACAAATGTATTTCGGATATTGTAAACACCCCGAATAGATGGGTGGGGTTCAAGTTTTTTTACTTCTCGACTTTCTTGCGGACTCCTGTAGTCTTAAAGTACTAGTTTACAGTCTTTTCCCTAAGTTCGAGTGTCATAATGTCTCAGCTCAAACATTTCATTGCAAGCATCTACTGCTCTTGTATCTGCCTGAGGCACATGCATTGCAATGTGAACCTTTTAAAGATACCGTATGAAGAATCATTAAGAGCCTACATGCCATAAAACTAAATCAAAAACTGATTTAAAGGTGATGGAAAGTTTGTAATTGAAGATATTCATATTAGTATGATCAATATATGTAAACTAATACTGTTCAAGTACTGCTAGACTGGATCTATCCATGACTTAAAGGGGAAAGAAAAATTAGTTTGCCTTCCGGCATTCCCGCCATGCTACCTTTCTCCAAGATACTTGTTTTTTGTCATTTTCGTATGGTGCGTTATGTTACGTTGTAGCTTGAGAGTTTGTTATTTGCAGGGGATATATTCCTAGCACACACAGTACAAACTAATATGCTCAACAGATGTTTGACCCAGGCCCGTAGCCAGACAAGGTACTGAAGGGGGCAAAATGGCTCCAGGGGGCGAAAAATTTTCAGAGGGCCAAATGTGTAAAAATGTATTAAGTAAATAGCAACTCGAAAACTCTAGGGGAGAAAAATTTTCAAGGGCGCAGCCCCCTTGGCCCCCTCAACTTCGGGCCTGGTTTGACCATATGTATGTCAAACCGGCTTATTGTTTGCGTAAAACCTACTTTCTATAGGAAAGGTACTTCGCAAAACAATACGAGAGTTGCCAGATTTCAGACTTACAATGCACGGCGGGAATGATTGCAATCTTGCCAAGCTAACAAAATGTTTGTATTTTATTGATGATCTTCGACATCAACTGCGGGGTAAAAAAACAAATTAGTTCTTTTGTAACTGGACAGCGAAGGTTGAATAGGGTACCGTTTTACTGTAGAAAGAAATAAAGAAAACAGTCACTTGAAAAGTGCGTAAATCGGTTTTAAACATCGCGAATTCAGTGTGTCGGTGCAGCAAAGTTCCCGATATACGTAGTAAGTGTATGATATCGCGCACAGTTTTTGTATTCTTATAGGAAAATCGAAGAAATAATATGGAACGACTGGTTCATTTCCAACATTTTTCAGTTTCCTGGAGATACATAGCCTATGTTGGAGAGCCCAAACAAAGGAAAGGTGACAAATATTGGCTTTTATCTCACGTTTGGGTCTTGGAAAGGTCACATTGATTGAAAAATCGATCTGGTTAATAATGTTAGTAAATAATATGTGCAGGTCTTATTGCGAGTTGTGAGCGAATGTTATGAAGCTGTAGTGACAGTTATTCTTACTGTGCAGATTCGTTTAACCACATTCGAAGGCTTTTAGGCTAGCCTTCATAGTTCGTTACATTTTTGCAACAGCGTCCAGGTATCTTAAACCTTTTCATTACCATGACTGATGGATACTGTTAGGGACATCTTGTTTGAAATAAACAAACAGCTTAAATGCTGTCAGTCACTTTTTTTTGGAAAAAAATATCAAATAGACTTTCTATGGAAGCATATAAAACTGAACTGATTTATCCACATATCTTTATTCATTAACAGTCTTCGATGCTCTTCTCCCCCGATGACATGATCCTTTACTTAATGTATTTCCTGTTCTTAATGTACTTCGATTGACATGGCATCCTGACTGTTTCTGGTCAAGATGGAGACGAAATCGAGACTTGGTCGACAATTTTCGTTAATATTTGACTTAAAATCTCGTCACAAATTTTTAACATTCTGTTGAAATTTGGTCTGCTAAGGGTAACCTACTTATTTAAGGAAATTAAACAGTGCCGCAGGCTACCATACTGCATTGGGAACTAGTGACGCTGATATCCCTATAGTGCTGTGCTGAGTCCACCAAGCATCCCGTGTGTTCACAATGAAAGTACGTTTGTTAGGGTGTAACGAACAACTTTGCAAATTTCAGAAGGTGATATGCATTTTGTCATACAGATTGTATGAGAGTGCTGCTTGAAGTGATTGTGACGGGATCCTTCCATAGGCTTCCAGTGCAAATCAGTATTTGTGTATTTAAGAATTCTTCACAATATTTACGGACTTCCAAAAATGCTCCTTTCTTGTTACTGTGGATACCTCTTCTCTGTGTACTAACATCCAGGCTTGTGAGGAATTTACGGTTTTCTTTTCATCACAAACTACGTAATGATATAGGTCCTATTGTTAATTTTATCTTTAATAACAACTACCTTTCCTCTATCTTCAAGTCAACGGAACCGCTGTGATCACTAAAATGGCACCCTGTAAAGCGAACGTTTTTATGCAAAGATAAGGACAGGATTTGTTATCAGTCTTCCCCATGAAACCTCTACATTAATGTCGTTACAATGATGATTACTCTGGCTTCAAGGCGAAGACTCATATGAATTATTCAAAGAACATGCAAATTGTTTCCATAAGTCAGTAAAGTCTACTTTTCAAAAAAATTTCCACTAAGACATCCGTCATGTACGTGTTATGCTATCCGGTAGCTAACGTTCCACTTACGTTTAATACAAGCCTACTAACCCTCACACGTATTAAATAGGCACGCACACATATATATGTATGTATATATATATTTATATATATATAAAAATAATAATAAGTAGAACACACCACAAAGATGACAATATTAGAGCACAAATACAGTAATAAAACAGCGTA
>WURT03000020.1:26970-40093 GCA_009936505.3 Holothuria glaberrima
TATTTCGAATAAAAATCGGCATTTCATGATTCGTTTTCAACCAGACATATTATTTCGAAGCATAACCAATTAAGCTTTAATTGGAACAATTTAGAAATTTTGGTATAAAATGAGCAAATGGTCGTTTTGTGTACAGAATTAACGTTTCGATATGACTGGAATGTTACCTGGGTACAGGCCTATTACATCCTTGAAGGATGCAGTTTTACTTCAGGAAGACCTATTTAAGTTACAAAACTGGGCTAGCACTTGGCAAATGGCATTCAATGTTTCCAAGTGTAAACTTCTGCGTATTACATACCGTAAATCTTGTAGGTGTAATTTTATCTACAGAATGTACCGCCAAAATGCTTCTTCCTCTACTCCTATTTCACTTGATTTGCTTGCGCTTGCACAGAATATCATCAGTCTCCCTATATCTGCCTCTGAATTTTGTGATTTGGAAAGTCACTTCAGACAAGTATCTTGGTGTCATTCTTGATAATAAACTGAATTTTAATCAGCACATTGAAGAGGCTGTTAAATTTGTGTCGCCGTAACCTTCACATGTCTTCAAGGGAAATCAAAACTACTGCTTACAACGCCATCATCCGTCCTCATCTTGAATATGCTTCCACGTGTTGGAACCCACACACTAAGCTGAATATGGATAAAATTGAAGCAGTCCAAAGACGTGCATCCCGGTTCGTTTTAAATTACTACAATTATAGCTCACGAGCCGATCTTTCAACAAAAATCCCCCAGACTCTTAAATGGCAACCCTTACAGCATCGTATAGGGCCTTAGCTGATCTTTTTATATTTTACAAAATTAGGAATAACCTTGTGAATATTCCGTTCCCTCCTATTATTACCCCTTCCGATCTGTCAGGCATGCTCACTGTTATGGCCCTGCACTCTGAGGCGTTCAAATACCAGTTCTTTTTTAGAAGTATTCGCCTTTGGAATACTGTCCCCCAACAAATACTAATAAAACCGTCTGTTTCATCCTTCGTGCTGCTACCTCCAAATGGATCCTCCCCTATAGTTGGATCAGAGACCCTTCAACAAACACATGGGTCATCACCCAGTCAGCTCATTAGGACCCTTGTCTTTTGCTTTTACTTGCATTCGTTACTTTGTGGTTTTGTGGTGTTGTACAATATAATTGAGCACTTTTGCACTTGCTGGCTTATCCGACGGCTGATAATTATTGTGTGGCCATGATGACTCATACCTTAGCCTTTTTGTAGTTTTTTTACTGAAGACTGGAGGTAAATTGTGTCTAGGCCTAAGGATACTTTTTTAACATACTTTCACATGATTTGAGTATTTGGAGTACCCACACAAATTAAAATTTGTTGTTGCTGACCTTTCCAATTTCTGGAAATTTTACCTAAAAGTCACAAGTTGGCCCCACCTTATATCTATAAAATTATAGCATCACCCTTTAGCAAAACAATGCTGATTTTAAAGGTCACTGCACTTAACTTTTTCACAACGTGCACCGCGCGCACCGTACCGTACCAGCGCTAAAAACTTGTAAGGCGACAAAGTAAACAATTGTAAGCACAATAAATGCTTCGGTTTTAGAAATTCAATACTTTCGCATGGATTGCACGTGATGCATCGTTAGCGAGTGCTAAAGCTTCAGTTTGCAAAAGGTACTTCAAATAGATTTATTTGGATTTTTCAAAGCATGCAAGAATCCCTTAAATTTGCCGACTGTGACTAGGCTAGACTTATTGTAGCCTATACAAAGGCTTAAGTGTACAATAACGTTGAAGTTATAGTTTCTAGCCTATTTTTGTGTGAGATTAATTTAGGGCCTAGATACAATTGAACTGGAGGCTATTACCGGCAAAACTAATGGAAAGAAAAATTTGGATTATCTTTGTCGGCATATTTTGTTGTTATTTTCAACAAACATATTGTATCAATGTCAATGAGAGCTTTACCATACCTACAGAGGAAGAGGCTTTAGGTAAGTTAACTGTCCGACTGTAGCCAGGGCCTAACGTTAAGTTACCCATGTAAGTTTTTTGTTTTATTTTGAAGCTCATGGCCTAAGCCTAGCCGGCCGCGTAATTTTTCTCCCAGGATGGTTCGGAG
Organism: Holothuria glaberrima; assembly: GCA_009936505.3. Lineage (NCBI taxonomy): Eukaryota > Metazoa > Echinodermata > Holothuroidea > Aspidochirotida > Holothuriidae > Holothuria > Holothuria glaberrima. Next base: position 29,061 of record WURT03000020.1, read on the forward strand.
TAGGCTAAATCATACCAATGGATGAATCGAGCTTCTTGGAAAAAGGCCACATGACCCATAGCCTAATCCCAAAAATGACAGCTATTGGACCCTTTTTATGTAATTCTGACAGCATATTATGAACAGGCCAGATGTCTGTTGTACAGGTGACATTAACCTTAATTCTAACCCTAACCTTGATTTAGAAACAAAACTATTTTGAAAAATTCTATTTACCCCAAACTGTCCAGGAAAAAAAATTAGGCCTACTATAAGCCTGAGCCTAGATTAATTGCCAGGGTAGCCTAGGCCTAACACTTAAACAGTGTTGTGTGCTTCTGATGCATTCGTACATTTATAGGCTACAACTAACAAGGGGTAATTTAGGCCTATAATGCCCTAGACTAGAGGCTTTAACAGAATATACAACACTGTTCAATGTGGGCGTAGCCTCAGTGCACATCCATGAAAAAAATTGCTCCCATACCAGAATTGTCAGCTGCAGCTGTTTATCTATTCATACCAGAAGTTTATTCATCCAGCCTCCCTCATTTCCCCTAAGAAGATTAATGTATCAGCTAGTTGCTCTTGTATGTAAACTTGAGTAGGGCCTATTCAAAGGCTTCTGTCCCACAGAGTAAACACAAATGGATTAGTGAGCGCTGATGTCATTCGCAGGCAAGCACAGGGGCAAGGCAAAGGTGTGAAACAGGAATTCAGGTTAGGAGTTGTGATACAGTACTTTTTGCAGGAAAAGTGAGGTCTCAGGTCCACATTTCCAGTATGTGGAAAATTGCCGTAATGCAGCAGGTGGAGTGGACATTGCCATCCCCTCCCCATTTGAAAAGTAGAAAGGATTAACCCAGTAACCTTAATTTTTTCCAAAACCCTACAACATAGAAGACAGGCCTATGTTTCATCATCCTGCATGCAGTACTAGATATAACTAGGCTAGGCTTGCAGTAGTTAGTCCTAGGCTAGCTAGGCTACAAATTACAATGCTCGACAAAACTATGGCCTACATGGGACAGACCCTGCTCCCCGTATCAATGTTGAAGTCTCAGAACACATTGGGCTGCCGCAACATTGAACAGGGGAATGGGCATGCAGACAGGGGGATGGTGATCTTTCCATTGCTTGTTTTGCTCGTTTGACCCGTCATATTTGTCGAGGATTGACTGAGTCCTGTATAAATGTATAGGGAGTATTTCTTGAGTAGGGACAATGCAAGATAATTCCTGAAAAAGTTGCCTATCTTGAACAGACATGCATCCACAAAAAACAGCATTGTACAGTATTCGCATTGTGTCCCTGTTATTAAGCCACATGGGCAAAAAAGGGATATTTTTGTGGGTATGATGGGCTTTAAAAGGACATGGGCCCCATGAAGATTTGGCCAAGGGGCCCAGGTCGGCCATTGGAACATTTTCAGTGGGTAGGTTCTCCCATGTTAGTAAACCCACATGCATGGGCACCTTGGCCAAATCTTCATAGAGCTGGCATGGATAAGTCCTCCTGTGTGGTGCCCACTAGTGCATTATCAAGGACCCAGATGTTTAGCCATACAGCCTCCTGTGGGCATGTCGTAAGGGGTTGCTAGCCAAAACAATAAACGCATTTAAAAAAACCACATTGAAAGTTAAGAGTGTGTAAAATTTTCAGTATCATACAGACTTGGGTACTTGGCGATCGTACAGTGAAAGAGTTGTCAACAAAATAACTCGGGCATTCTCGGTTTGCATATATGACTTTTCAATTATCGAAATGCCCATAGCAAGACAAGGTGCTGAAGGGGGCAAGATAGCTTCCAAACACAAAATAATTTTCGGGAGCAGGGACAAATATTCGCAAATGGTTGGTAGGCTACTCAAGGGGCGAGACAGCTTCCGAGGGGAGGGGGCAGATATGCTCTAGGGGCTATCGGTAAAAAATTGCATTAAACATTCCGGTGACCAAACAGTTGGAAAGCCCTGCATTAAATGTGAAACTCAATATCACTAATAGTTCTCGTCGTATCAAAATAACACCACAGTTTACCATTGACCTCAACATGGTTAACCGTTGACCTACACATTGATTGTAGCCTATAGTTAATTCAACGAAATCAAACTCCATCAAAAATGGTAGGAACAGCCATTTAGGATAAGGCTAGGCTATAATGCAGTTATCAATTGACCGACATGCCCCATTACCCCCGGACATGGTCAGTCATTGTCCACAACTTCACACGGATAAACATGTACATTGACGTACCCCTCAGTCAAGCCTGTGACTGACAACTTGTGTAAAATGACACACTCTTCAGTCCCCAAACTGATGAATAATTTGTGATTTTTACTCATGTTTATATGTGAGTGACTAAACTGACGGACAAAAAATGTGATTGTACTTGAGGAGCAATGCTGAAGGTTGGCACAGTATGCAACAAGTGACCCACAATGACTCACCCCTTTGTCACTCTGGTGACTGACAATATTGGCACAATGACTGACGTGTGGGCCACATTGTCATTGGCCAATGACCCCATTTGACTGACCGTGCCCGGGGGTAACTACAATAGGGATGCACCGGATATATATGGGATATTCCGTGGTATTTGCGACATAAATGTATAAAACTAAAGTTTCATTATTTATCAATTATTTTGCATTTTTGTGAAGCCAAGGTATCCAACTACCAAGATCTGAAAATATTTTTTGAAATCAGGTCACCCACTTTTAAAAGTTAACATAATTACGCAGAAAAGCATAGAAAATGAGTTAGTCATGGGACAAACTATATTGTGGAAATTTTTTTTAAGTTTCAAGTTCAAATGAGTTAATTCATACAGGGACATAAAGTGCCTCCAAAACTCAATGCAAGGTCAAAACAGAAAATTATTTCATAAATCGGTTATTAATTAGTGCCTTGACAGATAAGTCGTTTGTCCCATGACTAACATTTTTCAAGAAAAAGTTTAAATATCTCTAATGTGGAGCAGATACAATGGAAAGGTTAGGAATCTTCTTCATTTAGATAGTAACCAACACAACTTTGTAGTTTAAACAAAAGTGTGCCAAAGGTTATTTATTAATATTAAAAACAAATATTGTTAGTCATGGGACAAGTCCCATACATACTGTTCTCACACAACCATGTTTTTTAAAACTGACTTTGTCTAGGGAGCAGGGACACCAGGGTGCTTTTGAAAAAAAATGTTTAATAACCTATATGCATGGGGGCTTGGATACAAAATTGTGAGTACTGTCTGTGGCAACTGCTAAAATGAATGTTTTGTATGTTTTATGCAAGGTCTAAGAGAAGGGGCATGTTTTCTGAAGGGAATGGATGAAACCTCTTTCCTTTGAAAAATTTTAGAATGTAAAGTGGTTAAGTTGCAAAGCAGTGCTGCCCTTTGACAGAGCTTTTAAGTGGTTAAGTTTTTACCCTTTTTTGAGAGAGAAGGGGGTGGGGTAGGGCTGTGGTAGAGTGGGATGGCACAACCCTGCTAGTGCAGAACTGGTTCCACAGCCCACTAGTTAATAGTGAACAGAGCTTGTATTCAAGTATATACTATGGAAATGAGGTGTACTATAGAACCAATGGGCTGTACAGTATGTTAAAGCTGAATTTTGACTATCCCTCAGTCTCATTGTCTCCCCCTGTTAAGGCATTTGTTTTAGTGGAAAACATCACCAACATTAAATCTTAATTTAATGTATAGTTGTTAGGGTAGTAAGAGGAAAAAGGGATTCAGAATCATTTCGTTCTGCAGCATTTTTTTACTTGTAAGCATGTGCGTCAAAACTGTCCCATGACTAACGTTCAATTTGTCCCATGACTAACGTTGTATTGTTTTAGATTGCACAAAATGGGGATGTTTTTTTTCACAAAGGTTACAATAAAGCAGACTTAGTCCAACTTGTCCTTCTTGACACCAGAAGCAAAGAAATAGCAACATCCCCTTAATGGCACAGTTTTGGGACTAAGTAACTGTACCCAGAAACCAATGTCACAAAGCTGTCCCATGACTAACGGTTTATTAATTAATAAATCTTAATATTAGAGTAGACTTTGATTCGTACTTTTTTATTATTTTGTAGAGGTAGTCACACTCTATAACTTGATTACATTAAAAGTTTGTCACTCTTTCAACTATTCCCTTTACGAACCAAAATGTTCTCTAAAATGTCCCATGACTAAAAACGAAATACCATGGAATGTCCCATATCCGGACGGCTAACTGTCCGGCCGGATAATGAAAAATTCTCCGGTTCTGGCCGGATCTTTGAAGAAATTGAAATACAGCCAGATTTCTCTCAAATTTTTGCCAGAATTACCTCCATCAACAAAAGATAAGGGTAGCTTCACTTCAATTTAACAACTTTCCAAAAGTTTTCATTTTTTTTTTTTTGCTGTCCATGTAACATAGCAAGGAAGTGTCCCATTAGAGTGTTGTGTAGGTTACATGGCCAGTCCTAGTTCATTGTGGCGCTGACAATGACAAAGCATTCACATTGTAGTCTCGCAACAATTACATGCATGTCCAGAATAAGTGGACCTAACGATGAAAACAACTTCAAAGTTAGCCAATGCCCACATTTGTAAATGCCATATATGGATATTAACAGTTATTTTAAATTATTTAGTGAGCATGGTCAAAATATCTGTTAATTTTTCCTTGAAAATATGCACAATCTGAATGACATTCTTCCATACATTCACTGACAATTTGACTATTGAATTGATTTTTGTTGTTTCAAAAGAAGTTTGCAGTATGTTTGTACTATTTCAAATAATTATCTTACTTTGTCAACTAATTTTCTGCCTGCATCATTCTAGTCTATACCCTTCAAAATCACATGTTACCTACAATAGGACTTACTGTACATAACACTATCATGTAGTCAACCACTAGCTCCTCTGCCTTGCCACCAGCCATGTCCCTCCCCTTGCCCACAGCACAATTTTTTAATGTTTTCCTTTATAAGAGAAAATATCCAGTTCTGGCAGGAACCAAAATTTTGGATCTGGTGCATCCCTAAGCTATAGAAGGATGGGTCATTATTTTGACAAGTGCATAATGAATTAAAATGGTGGGAAAATTTTGCACATTACACCACATCATCCCAGGTAACATTCCCGTATTGGATCCTTAGGGGCACTATATTGGCCAGCATATGGGGCCCATGTGATTTTGCACCCAAGATTCATAAGGGGCCCGTATAGGACTAGGCCATCCCATATGATCGATCCATGTGTGGCTCATATGAGATAGTTCTTGGGCCCATGGGGGCAACTGATATAGTATGTGGGTAAAATACTAGTAAAGTGTGAATATCCCACATGCATCTGGACTGGCCCATGTGAGCCCCGTATGAATCTTGGGTGCAAAATTTAATGGGCCCCACATGGGTTCAACCATGTGAGGCCCATATAGGTTTGCTACCTGGTCGATGTAGTCTCCAAATTTTTCCAGGGTCCCTGCATCCCTGCCTCCTAGGTACTTTGTGGTTCGTGCTTGAAGTAGGCCTATACTGGCCAGTCCGTCCCCCCACATTAGAGAAGAGCTTCTGTTCTTGTGGTAGTGTGTACAAACCCAGCTCCAGGTGCCAGAGGGATACTTACCACTAGCCCATAGAATGCTAGACTAGAGTGATTGGCTAACCTTTACAGTGCTACCTACCCTACTCAAAGTTTAACATTTAGGCCCTTACCTTTGGCTTTTCTTTCCAACCCAAGGCCATGTCAAGAAATGCCCCTTACAGATTTTGACAGAAATTGTGCAGCCATGCATGTAATGTTTATTCCCAAAGGCCTCTGATCAGTTACTCTCATTTCTTGCCTGCTGATCTTATCTCTTTTTAAAAGCAGATTATCTTTCCCCAGAATAGCCATGCACAGAAAAGCAGACCGGCAATTGCCATGGTGATAACCCTCTCAAGTTGTGAGTAATGCTAACAGTCCTACACAAGCCTGAAGCATCTTTGCTGACAACGACAAGGTGTGAACCTGCTGTAAACGTTTCACAGAAAACCCAATGAAGGGCTCATTGATCAGGAAATGAGGAGTGTTCAATTTTGTAAGGGGCCATTTCATGGCATGGCCTAGACCAGTCATTGAACAGGCATCAGGCCTCTCTGCTTTCAAACGCACTGTTTCACCGTGCACAAATTCTACCATTAAAGGGAAACATTGCACTTATTTTATAGAAAATTCTCACATTTTTTTAAACCACTATTTTAATAGATACAGAATGATAGACAATTCAAAATAAGGCATTGCAGTAGGCTACTTAGCTTTCTCTTTAAGAAATGAGGCACTACTCAATATTTTGAGCGTATAAAGCATACCAGAGTTTATTGTAGAGACTCAATGGTTAAAAATGGTTTAAAGTATTTTCTTTGTGTGCCATCTTGGTGCAGTTTAAATGCAATTACTTCCTTTTAATGTAATACGTACTGTACACAGTCCAGTTCTCTTCTTCTTTTTCTTCTTGAAAATGATGGCACATCCATAAGGACATTCATTCACTGCTTCAAGAGGTTTTAAAGTGAATTTGCCTTGCAAGAAAATTGACAGACAGGGTTCATGATCTTGGGCATCCTACATGTCATGTGGACCCCATTCTTTCATGGTTTGACGTGTGAATAAATTCCTTAGCTTTGTATTCGGGTCTGGACAAGGAGACAATCTCAGATGCGCAACCTGGATCTCTACCCTCTGTGCTTTTTCACTCCCTTCCTCAGCATTGTGACAATCCAATCAGAATAAAAAAAAATATCAGTTAACTAGTATAAAACCATCATAATTCTCAATCTCCTCCACACACCTCAGTACAAGCATGCCATTATTATTGTAGTGCAGGTGCGTACTTCAATCTTGGCGTTACACGACAGGTAAGCTTACCTTCATAACTGAACGTTGAAACTGGAAGTTCCACACTGTTTCGGTCCGTTTTTACTATCGGTTAACTATCACTGTGTAGGCAGCTAATGTTAAGGCTGTCCATGATTTGTCCAACTGCCCTCTACTCACTATGACATGATGCTAGAATTGAATACCAAGTTTTAGCCATGCTCAGTTGACCACAATTAATTCACAATCTGTCAGAGAACTTCCTTTGCAGCTCTCTCGAGATTAATAAAGTTAAAGGGGTTTGTTGTTGTATTGCAATGAGACACAGATGTACTAGTGATAAAGATCATCACTGCTAACAGCTCTTAACAAAAGGATGTCTTGACCCTATAAAGACTGTTTGATCAACAGAACCAGCTTGTTTACAAAAGGGATTAACTGTTGCAAGTGTAGAGATAGGCATCACTCAGGAAAAGGGCTTTTTCTAGGGTGAAGTTGGCTAAAATCTCCTATTGAATTCTAGCAGCATGATTGGTTACCGCTTTCTTCCACTCATTCTAAATTAGTCCCGATGAAGGACCTTGTTCATAAATAGAAACAGCTTGTAATGTAGAGTGAAATGTTACTGATTGATGAAATGCTGACAGTCTTTATTTCAGAAAGAAATTTTAGTTGACTGTGTGCTTGCTTTCTCATTATTACAATTAGGATACATGACTTGAAATTCGCAAACGAAGTAATGAGTGGATGAATTTATCGTAAAGTTTAATGTGATGCGAGCTGGATGCAGGTGCCGTATAGCATGCTGAGTATATAGTGTGCCACAACGTGTAAGTAGTTACACAGAGTTGATCAAAACACAATTCCCTATCAGGGATTCCGCCAGAAACTCAAAAAAGGGGAGATTTATTACTGCTAAACCCCCGGTCCAAATTGATGCTGTCCTTGGCCAAAGTTACAAGTGGGTTTAGGGGGACAAAAGCTTGCTTCAAGGCCCCTATAAGGTGCAATTTAAAGGGTTTTAGAGGCCATTTATTTATGTAAGTTCAAACATTCCTTCAAAAGTGTCCTCTTCTTAAGTAAGAAACCAGGATATTTACAATTTTTTTACTTTTATGGAAATGAAAAGGGGGGATTTTACCCCCCTTCTTTTGGAAAGGGGGGGACAAATCCCCCCTTTCCCCCCCTTGACGGAAACCCTGTGCCCTCATTTCGCGGGGAGGTCGAAATTCACACACCACTTTTCAATGTGACAGGCTTTTTTCGACCACCTAGTTTTTAACTGGCATAAAATCATGGAAACTACTGTAATTTGAGTTATTTTTATCTCTACTAAAATAATCAATGTAATGTAATTAATGTAACATAGTAATAAGCCTACACAGAATGGCAGTACAGGCATTGTAGGTGTTGACCAGAGGTAGGTTGGTTCAGTGACTGCTCTTTTAAATTTTTGAAACCAAAAACCCTTATGCGGTCCAAATTCACCAAATTTACCCTAGGCCTACTTGATGTTTGTTCATCCTTTTCCTGATAGCCTATTCAATTCAATAAAATAATGACTAACAGTTAGGCAGTGGGAATTACTGTAGCAACAGGTCGTAATAAGCAGCCCTTACCCTAATTATATTTTTGTCACTCTTGTCGTTAAGTGATTGACTCATGATTACCCCAGTAGGCTATATATAACACTACGAATGCACCATAGCCTATTTCTCACGCAGACCTAGGCCTACACTTTGTTCCCTGAACTAGAAATACGGGATGCCTGTAAGTCTAAGTGACCCATTAACTTGGTCAGCAGACTGCTGACTAGGCTACGCCCTAGCCTAGGCCTTCTTTAACTTACACCTAGGCTAGGCCTACTGTGACAAATGACTAACTAACATAGGCCTAACTTTTAGTGTAAACTGTAACCGAAACTTAATATCCTAGCCTAAGCTAGGCCTTAAGTTAAGTTAGCCTAGCCTAGGCCTAACTGTTACTGTGTTAGTATAATATCAATAGGTCCTAGTAACTTTAACTTAGTGCCTAACATTACAAGTGTAGCCTATCGGCCTAGGCCTAGGCCAAAAGTAACATCATTGCGAAAACCTGAGGCTTAATATTACAGACTAAGTAAGGTTAGGCCTTCAGCCAGGGCTCGAAGTCAAACTAGGCTATCCTATGCTGTTTCGAATATCAGCCAAGCCCAAGGCATGTAAGATTCATTACTCTTACGATACGAATTGTAGCATTACAGTAGGAAAGTACCATTGTGACCGTATGATTCTGTTTCAAGTTATCCGCAACGAGGCAAAACTAATAATAATCCACACATGCATCCAAGGCAGTTCATACAAATGAGTCAAGCTGGCCGGGCGGTTTCGTACAGGCGCGCCTATTGTATACACTTATTCTATGTACTATACTATGCTGGTGCTGTAGTGCACGTAGGAAGTATACTACGTATGAATGTAACGCATCTAGCAAACTACGTACACTAGTATTATGTCCGTTACCTTAGCTTACTCATAGCTCGGGGCAACAGACGCATGCGACGAGTTAGCGCTGATATTATGCAAATTTATTAATTATTTATATCACCAACTGATTGGTCTCATTATGTTGTCGGGGAAAAGATGACTTTACTGTATTTTCTTTCATATCGATATACGTAGTGCGTCGTTTGTACATTGTATTTTTAATTTGAGGTACAAGCTAGTAAATTTTGCCACAGAAAGAACATCTTTAGAAAAGAAATTCGTCCAAAATTTAAAACACCTCATAAGACTGTTCCATTATAAATAAATATGCAGTACTCAATCTTTGAGCTTTGATAGGCCGGTGAACAGTATTAATCCAGCCAAGCTATTTCCTCTTAAATACATATCGATCAAACTCAAGAGAGAGAAAACGAAGATAATCTAGTAGGCAGATCTATTGAACCTCCCTAATAGCTCTCTTTAGCAAATAATGAGATTCACTGTGAGTTTGATTGTGAATAGATGACAAACAACCGCAATGCGACTGTGTGCAATAGATGCAGTTGTATCCCACAATGCATGTGTAGAGCAACATCATTGGCGCGGAAATTTTCATTGTGTTTCTGCGGGTCTGCGGAGCAGAGTTAACTGTAGTATTGGGCATAATTATTTTCGGTAGCTTCCCGTCAAAATTCTGAACTCTCATGCATGTGCGAAAAACGTTTATTTCTCAGTAATGCATTTAGTATCAGAAAAAAAGAATGTTTAAAGACAAGCTCAATGCAAGTCCTAGAAAGTACAATTGCCCGCAATGTTGGGGGTAGTGTTTATGCGCATTAGTTTTGACAAAATTCTCGTTATAGGTCGAGTACCGTTCGTGATAAGCCTTGGGATTGTGGCCTCGGGGTCATGTGACAATCGACGAAAATCACTAAACAGAATTTTTAGAACGTATAATACTTTTTAAAGGAAGAAGGCAGTCGCCCCAAGTTTATATTCAAAAATTTGCAAAATCTTACAGACTCTAATTTTCTCTCACAAGTATTTTTGCGGTAATGTTTCCTGATAAAATAATAATCATCAGTGAATATTGAAGGTAAACCAAGGAGTTATTCTGCATAAAATTAAGAAATAAGTGACAAAAATATTGCCACATGATTGATACGAGCCATTCCTGAACTAGTGTACCGGGGTACACTGACTCAAATTAGGGGGTTTCCTGCGAGACCGATATTGCATTGAAGCATATGTATGGGCGAAGCTGTAACTGGTTTTACGTGTGACCGTACGACCATTGAGGTTCACGAGACCGAAGGTCCGCGAGACTGAAAGTGAATTAGGGTCCGCGAGACCGAAAGTGAATTAGGGTCCGCGAGACCGAAGGCCCGCGAGACCGAAAGTGAATAGAGATAGGGTTAGGATTAGAGCTAGGACGGTTTGGATTTATGGGACCTTCTTGAACTTATAAGGCCTCTTTTTCTGAACTTATGGGACATTTTACTGAAGTTTTTGTACACCTGTTTGAACTTATGGGACATCAATATGAACTAACGAACTCTTGAAATTTTGTTTTTTTTTAATTGATGGGCCTCAAAAGTCAACTTATGGGACTTTTGAAATGAACTTATGGGAAACCTATAGGATTCTTTCTGAACTTATGGGACGGTTGAAAAAGTAAACAAGAGGGCAATCCACGGAGTTGCTTATCTCATCGCTAGCACTGAGCCGTGTAACTGGAGGACGCATGTCAAT
>WURT03000020.1:40193-51076 GCA_009936505.3 Holothuria glaberrima
TTGTAAATAATGCGACGAATGGGATTAACTGACGGGTGAAAAGATAGTACCAAGGGGATACGGTCGGACTGGTTGCTCTTGGGTTTGGATTTGAGAGCACTGTTTCTATCGATGTTCGAAATGCGTTAGCTGTTTGTGTTTCTATCCTATACAACGCAGTACCTCGACCTATATATATATATTGCTTAGAGTAATAGAATTACAAGGCGTGGTACAGCTATGAGTAGAGATAAAGGAAGGGGACGCAAATAGTTAGTACGTCAAAATAATTACGTAAAGCTAAAAAAAGAAATATAAGAAGGGGATAAGACTTGAAAAATAAAAGAGGTAGGTCTAGTGAGATATAGTGGGAAGTTGAAAGGATCGGAACGAAGAGTTGATATAAGTATATACACACACATATATACATATATATATATAGTGTTTGTGCCGCGAATTGCGTCATAAAAGTCAGGTGACCTGTTGCGGCATTTTTCGAAATTGGATTTTGGACGTTTTTTCTTCAAATTCCATTTATGCCGAATAGCACAGGTTTTAACTGCGTGTGAGATGATATTTATGTAATAGTGCATCCAATATTGCAATACACTTGGACTTGAAGAAAAATCGGGCAACAAACGAAACTGGGGTCAGTCATCGCCTCTAGGGGCGTAACTCAAGGGGGTGGCTCACCACACCCCCTCTCCCCGCCCCAACTCGCAAAAATGTGACTCTGGCAGGGCAAAATAAATATTTTGCAAGGCAACACCGCGAAATAAAAAAATTAAAAAAATGTATTTTAAATTATTATGACCAAAAGTGTTAATATTTTTTGAGAATTTGATAGTAAGTTTCGAACTAAAATAAAACAAAGGAAAAGAAATAAACATAATTTTTATGACAATCGACCTATATGAGCTTTAAATAAGTACAGATCTTTTCTTGTGTAGGCTTATACTCAAAAAATTTCGCGCGTTTCGCGCGCTTTGCAATTTCACAGTTTAGATTTCGGGAAAAACATTGAATCAAAGCCCGAACTAACTTTAATGTCCGACGAGCGGTTGAACGACTACATTCTTCTTACCTGTGAGAAAGATCTCACAGACAACATAAACATCGATACCGTCTTAAATGATTGGACGACAGAGAAAATACGAAACCTAAAAGTAAAGTTAACTATTTTACACTGCATAAAGGCCTATAATGAAGCAGAGGTTTCAACTTTCAAGTAAAAGTTAAAAACTATTTATTTAGGTATATTTTTTACAAAAAACTTTTTTATAGTGTTAATGGATCATGCATACAATGATTACCATGTATATATAAAGATTAAAGTAAAGATTAAGTATACTGTTAAACTATGCTATGAGGCTCTCGGCTGTGAGATACATACAGTGTACAGTTCTGTTCTTTGTGTGGCATGGCTGCCGACAAAGTTAAATATGAATCCACAGTATTCAGTGACAGAATCGGCGTTTATTTACCTTTCTTTTTACAACATGAAGTCACAGGGCACTGACTGACTTTGCAGGGCAAAATTACCTTCACCCCCCCCCATAATTCCTGCTGAGGTACGCCCCTGATCGCCTCGTCTGATCCAACCCTCGCCTCCAGTTTTCACTGGCATTTTTGAAACTGCAATTTGGATAAGGCCGAGGAATGTTAAGGTGACTTACATCCTTTTAAGAAGCACTGACTTTGTAAATCTAATGCAACTGTATTATAAATGAAGAAACTTAAAACGTGATGCTAACTCCTTAACTCTCTTCTTCTAACACTTTGTATTATTATATTACTTATTGTGCCTATAACGAATGAGCAGCTGGTCAAAGTGTAAGAATTAAAATGTAAACATTTATTGTTGGTAAATACAGCAAATTATTATTTCATTCATATCAAGTAATTTTCCTGTACATTAATTTCTGTACTGAAAGAGAAGTGTGTGCACTAGACAACCACATGCAAGTATAATAAGAATAATAGGCATTTGCACATGTTTCACACGATTAGTATGGAACAAGGGCGCACAGGACACTTTTTAGGGGGATGAGCAGTTTTTACCAGAGAAAAAACTTTATTACACTATATATTGCCAATTTTTTCCAAAAAATCCAGCCGAGAAAAAGGTTTTCCCGAACTCGGGGAAACCCGCCCCTTCAGCTAGTATGCTATATGATCGAAATACCAGAAGGTTTTACTCGTATGTTAAAGGTTTAATGGTCTGCTTCAAATATGAATTCCCACATAAAAAAATCTTCGAACAATAATGGCATGGAATCATCCCCGTCAAAGGGATGCGGGAACGCTTATGATTAAATAATGTTTTGACGGTTGAATGTAATGATACCACAGAAGAATCTGGTGTAATTGGAATTTCACTTCACTTCTTTACATAATGATAAACATTTTGAAACGTGCTATTCGTGAAAGTGTAATAAAAATCTGAAACTTTTTGTACACGGAGACATAAGTACAAGGTAAACACATTTGAATGGGCTTTTCTTTTAGTAGTCTAATCCTGTAGTGAGATTCCACACCATATCCGAGTAGGAAGCGAGAAGGGAGGGGGATCTACCTTAGTAAAAATGTGGGCGGAAATATGCTTCCGCCCCCTCTCATTCCAAGTATGAAAACCCCTTATTTTGTTTCCTCTGTAAAAATGTAAAAATTGCAGTAATTTTCCCAAAATTTGCCTAATATAATGAACCAAATAGCGTCCAAGGGCCTTCAGAAAATCCCTCTTAGCCCGCACCCAAAACGCCTGTCCGAAACAACGTTCATCCCCCAGTCTCGAACAGATTTCTACATTCCGATATATACAGTATAACCCTGCACTGCCTGGTCTGCGATAACTGGATAATTTATACAGGCTTGACGAATAGCTTGGTTTTCCTGAAAGGTGTTTAAGACAGTTTGAATATGTTATAAGCAGCTTTGAAATGTTTTCTTAAAAACATATGATCTTGAGAACGTTGTTCGTCAAGAACGTTCCAAAATTTAGCATATACTTAAGCTATCACTCAAATGGCACATTAAGCATTCAATAATTATTAAATGTTTTGACATGACATTTTAAGTACAAGTACAATTGCTCCGTTGGGAAGGTGGTGAAGAGAGACCGAGTTTGGACCAAACCTTAAAAATCAAGGGCTAGAATTCGTCTCCATGAGTGTGAGAAGTGGGGAAAGGTCTGTCAGAACCTGGAGGGGAGCTGCAGCCCCCATTATTTTCTGTCTAAAGGGTTACTTGTCTTATATTGTCAAAACTTACATAAGAAATCTGCAATTCTAGAGATGAGGAGTTATCCCTTCAATCTTGTAAGCCCATTCGACAGCACGAGGGAGCGATGGGAATAGTTTGTACGGCAGGGATGAACCAAGCAAATATGAAAGCTTTAAAGGCCCCAATGGAGCATTACGAAAATGTCAGATAATCCAAAATTTCAGGTTCCTCCCCGTTATATTACAGTTCATACCTAAAATGATACAATGGCAAGTTTTATAACGAAAAGAGAGGGGTACCTCTTATATTCTCACGGCTGATCTGCTATTGTTTTCCTTTATGAAGTAACTATACGGCCATGAGTAATTTGCTGCTAACAAAACCGCATTTCACATAGCCGTTTATACACAGAAATGGAAAAAAGCAGATCGTCACTATCAGTTGGTGCCACAAAGCTTCCCACATTGTTGGAAATGACACTTTTCATCATTTATGCCTTAAAAAGTTCCATCCTATCAACCTTTATTTTAAAATGTCAGAAATTAGTATAGATCGATGTGATAAAGTTAGATTTCAACACGAGCAAAATCAATTACGCAAATCAAGGGGAGAATGATTGCTGCTAAATTCACTGCCTGAAGTTTAAAAATGTGCTGAAACTTCTTTTCAAAATCTTTACCGTCATGATATGTAATTCCAGTATCTACCAACGGCCAGTCTGTCGGCTGTTCTGTGAATTATAATTTTGACCAGACGAAATTTTTTGCATTCAATCGCGTATCAAAGATTGTACAGATGTAAAAAAAAATTATTAATTCAATAAATGAGATCGAAAAAAATCACGAACCAAGGGAGGGAATTCTGGGCGTTTGGGGCCCTTGGGCTGAAGATACTCTACTACACTCTTCCTTAGGCCGCTATACTCGGTATTTGTCAAACTTAAAGTCACCCCTCCCGCTCAACTAAAAGATCCTGCATTTACGCGGATGTACAATGCTGTAGGCCTATTTAACGAACCCGAAACCATTCCTTTATTATGGTTAGCTTAAACACTTTGTTCCTGTTAGTGGCATGTGGACTCTTGTAAAAGTAGTCAACGGGCCCAAGCTTACCCCTCATATAAAAAACTCACGAGTAGGCCTTTCACAATGATTTCAAATTTGTTTTTATGACCGTTGAGATTTTCATCTAGGAGAGCTTGTATAATACAGGGCATGTGGTGGTTCCTGCTTTTTTTCTTTATTCAAAATGCTTTTTTGATTTGCGGAAGAATATATTGCAAAAAGGTGGCTAAATACCTTCAATTTTCTTTACTTTTGCATAATGAGTACGGTACTTCAACTCCTTTCCTACCGCATGCATATCACAAATTGAACACATAATTTCAGAAACATTGTCTATTTTGTGCCCAAAATGTTTTTTTTCCAATGTGTGTAATTTATAAGGTAATATCCTGCGCGGGGATTCCCCTTGTTCAGTTCAGTTCAGTGTATTTTTTTTTATCTCCTCTGACGGGGTATATAAGAGACAAAAATGTTACGATAAAAATGCACTATATACATTAACAAAATAATAAGTAAAGGGTAAAAAAGAGAGAAAAGAAAAAAACCTACCAATATAGCATGAGCGTATGATCACAATTTCTTACACTAAAGATAAACAGTAAATTAGTGGTGTGAAATGGCAGGGAAGAAGCGGAGGGAGACTTGGTCAAGTTTAGGGGAACCGCTGTCTTCCCGGTGTCTTCGCCAGAGAGTCGAGAGAGCCAAGTAGGATACCCATGAAAACTAATTCAAATTGAGGTGACTGCAGTTTCCTTTTTAATCAAATCTAGCTTTTCTTCTTGAAATCTAAATTTGCTTTTAAAGCATGGCATGCGTTTAGATGCAACTTTGAGGTCTATAGAATGTGTCATCTCCCCCCCCCCCCATCTGGGAGACAGACGTTTTGACCGAACATCTTCTTGCAAGGCCTTTGCTACTGCTACGCGCCAACTGATGATGGCTCTCGAGGTGGCGTACTGAAGATCGCCAAGGAGAAGCCCTCACCGGGTGTGAGCTTGTCGTGGATTCAATTCAGTATATAATTAAAGTTTCAGATCATGTTATCAGTCCAAAGCTTTACCAAAGATAACACCATTTTGTACCTCGGAAAACTACGAACAAGAAAAATTCCTCAAACCGTAGAGGTGTCATCCCTCCCATTAGGGAACATACCCTTCAATTAAACCCTTCCAAAATAGGAAATAATCACTAAATTACGAGGATTCCCTCAACGCTTTACGAAGCTTTACTAAGCACCATTTTACATCTAAGCCACCTTATATCATTAAATGATGACAAATTGTAAAGATAAAGTCAGTTCAGAGCTTTGCCAACTTAAGCACAATTTTGCTCCAAAGCCAGGCTTTACATGTACTCATCCCCTTCACATTCTCGCCCAGAATGGCACCCATATACACACTGGCAGGTGAAAAAAAAGGGTCCGCCCGATTGTCAACTATATGTGGGCACGCCACTTGGTATACTCCGCTTAGTGTCATGAACTTCTCTTGTCCCTAGAAATTTCGCCCAGTCTGCGGACTTGACTTCATATTTTACCGTTTCCCGACGATGTTGGAAATTTTCCCGAAACCCTTAAGGCTCCTTCCTCACCTGGCGTAACCACTGTCCCGACGATGATCAGTCTTCAGAATTTTTTCCTTTTTACTTTCTTTGCTCTCAAGAGCACAAATCCTCCAAAACGAACACAAAATTTGGCGCCCTTCGCGCCCTTTTGAGTTCTTGCTTTACTTATTCAAACTGTGCATCATGTAGGAGAGAGAGGATCATCCATTCTCCAAGGAGAGTAACCGGCGTAAGAACGCGTTCAGGGCGCCGGGGTCCGTCACCTCACCGAGAAAATGTGAGAAAAGAAGGCACTCTTGTATAAGATTTCCCAGGTTTCAATTAGGTTTATTTTAAGGACAGTTACATTTTCAGATTTCAGCATTTAAGTGTTTCTAAAGTACCCAAACTTTCACATACGGCAACCCCCCGTGAGGCTACTTCCCTGAACATTGGCCTGATTGGCCTGATTTGTATTTCAAAATGGGATGGTTTGCTACTGTGGTCACAAATAGTACAGAGTCAATCCACTCAGAGGATTAAGAAACATTTTCTAAGTCCAACATTTCGTAAATGATCCAGGATTTCCTCCAGTCAACACCAAAATTCCGATTTAATGTTTATGAAAAATGACTTTATTTATCGTGTTGATCTTTATTTACAAAATGGTAATCTGGATAATTTATTGCAGACAGCTTCACTGGTACGTTTTATATATATTTTTGTGTTTGTACGTGCCACTAACAATTTATTAAAAATCACTTCTGATGTCATGTTTGTTAATTTTTATATTATACTGGAAATAAATCAGTGAAAAAATAGACAAATGCAGGCTAGCTGAAACGCACTGTTTTGAGCTATCTGAAAGTTTTGGTTTCTTAAGCGCCTACCCAGCAGATTGCTAGCCCGTCTGCGTTAGGTGTGCATAAGCGCAAGAAGCGTGCAAAAATTTTTCCATAGACACCAAAATTTCATCGTTTCAATGTTGTATGCCTTATTGCCGGCAACAAAAGGTCCTCCTTGATACTCACCAAGTGGACCCTCGTCAGTATGAGGATGGCCTTCGTCAATTTTTTTTTTTTTTTTGTAGCAATCATAGTTGTTATTTCAGTATTTAGGAGAAAAGACTTCGTTCCACCTCGCCAGATATAAGCACCCTGGACAACTAACCTCGATTCCCACCAGGAGCACTTCCCCATTTCTCGAAACATTCCCACTCATGACAATTTTTCCTCAGACAACTTCCCCTACCAGCAGAAAATTTTGAAATTGTCTCAAGTGGGAATTGTTCGATTGGGAACCGTCCGTTTTGGAAATCGTCGGGCGGTCTTCCCGGGGAGCTGCAACTACCCGAAGGAATTATCCGGGAACCTCGTGTACATGGGCCTACGAGCCAGGAGGCTGGTAGTCACAGCTTCTTTCTCTCCCCCTCCCGGATTTTGGGTTCAACCTATTTCTGGGTCGACTTTGGAAAACAATGAGGGAATTTTCTCAGGCAAAACGGCTCGGCCCTTCCCTTTGATTAAATACGGTACTTCTCACGCCCCTATGCCTTGGAGTAGAGAATCTCAAACGCCAGACCTGCATACGGCCAGGGGACCCTCTTTATGGGGCCCAGTTCTGATTCCAAGTTTTAAAAAATCATCTTCGACTACAAAATCGTAACGCAGATAAGGAAAGACTAAAAATATTCTTACTAATATACATTTGACACCATGTATGATGCCACTAAGCGAGTTGCAAATTCTACGGGTAATATTTTTCTCAAGTTTGGCTCTTAAGTATGGTAAAAATGTTATAATCCAGCACAATTTTGAACTTCAGATTCGCCTTCTCTTTTCGACTAGTTGCCATGTGGTACGAGTCAGCGGGGTACTAATCGCCCCTCTTTCGCTCTGGACCGCCATTGAACGCGCCCATCCGGCGGACATAAGTGTATCCTCAGTCTCTGGCACTTTCCCAAAGGCTTGACTGCTTGAAGGGATGGAGGATCCCGGCTATTCACTACTGCATGCTCAACAGCTGGGAAGAGCAAAGCGGACAACTTCCCCAATCGGACATCTTCCTAATTCGGAGAATTTTCTGATACGGACATCTCTGTTCCAAACTGATTACAACTCAGAATCTAAGGTCAAATTTTCTGGGAGAAAGTACCCTATCATATAGATTTGGTAACTTTCCTATAGTTGCATTGTTACCTTCGTAACAGGTGTCGAATAATTATGTACTATTAGTGACGTGTGCAGGATTTCGGAGGTGGGGAGACACAACCTGTGATTTCCCCGACTGAAATGAGGAATGTAACAAGTACACCGAAGGTGCATCCCGAGCGCGAAGCGCGGGTTTGCACGTGTGGGGTCCAGGGACCCTCGTTAGGGCCCTTTGCATGCTTCATGGGCAGAGCCCCGGTGGGCTTCCATGGGTCGAAGTCTCTGGAAGCCCCGGAAATATAAGATAATAAGACGGCCAAAAATTAGTTCTAGAGACTTTATATTGGTCAGATTTATTCGTTTTAGATTTTGTGAAATTTGATGTCAATGACTAAGAGTTCAGGTTGATTTGGGGCCAGCCAATGAACTTTGAAAACATATCCACGAAATGAACAATTCTTGATAGATTTTACTTTTGCCCGATTAAAGAGCTGGTTTTCTTTTCATAGGTGAATACAATGGGTAGGATAATTTAGGGGAAAACAGTGTAATTTGGACCGGTTGGTAATTTGGACCACCATCATTTCGAGCATTTTCAAACAGATGGCAGCATTCCACTCTAACATATGAAAGAAAGTCTCATCCTAATGTTAACTCTAATTTTTTATGTTGTATGTAGCCTAACCTTATTTTTCAAATTTTCCCAAAATGATGTATTTCTCATGTTATTTTCGGAAATGTAAATTTTGCTTCATATTTGACGACTTACTGAGAGGATGTTTTCAAATAATTATCCCCACAGCTTTCTTATTCAATCTAGCAGTGATATAAGTGAGTTGAAGAACCTGTTCCCAGTAGCCTCATTCTAATGTGTGATTTGGACCACAGCTTCAGCATGTGTAGTACGTACGGTGTAGTTCAAATTACACAGGAGAAGTAGTGTCCATATTACACAAATACAAGTTCAACGTGGTTCATATAACTTATGATCACATTTTTTAAAATCCAATTTTTGCCCAGTGTAGCCAACTTATTCTTTGGGAAGTGTCAGCTCATCAAACGTAAGTTACTGGTGTTTTTAAATTTTCATTCTCGTTTTCGATTTTCTTGTTTTCTCGGTTTTTTCTTAAGTGGTCCAAATCACACAGTTTTCCCCCACGTGTAATGATTTCAAGTTCCAACACAGTCTTAGGGCATAGGGCTATTTCGAGTGCATTCACTTAACTAATTGCACATTAAGGAAACCTTATAGTGTGGGGGTTAAGGCTGCCTTATAGGGTTAAAAAATGTGGGGGGAATCGTTTCCGCCAATGGAGAAGAAGGATCTCTGGAAATTACTCTTTGTACCTACTCGACTGGGTCATTTAGTACACAACCGAGAAACGTTTTCCATGTATTCCTAACAGCGAATGAACCGACCAAAATCCGTATGCCCCAGATTCCAGGAATACCCACTCTACAGCACAAGTTGCACAACTGACTGAAAGTGTCTAGTACCAACCGTGTGTCCACAGTACTAGAGAATATTTGACATCCCAAAATGAACTTAACGCCCCAGATTGTAGGAAACTACAGTAAGCCACTAAGACGAATTTGTTACCACAGTTCTGCTAGAGACATTCCCCAACCCGTGTATACAAGACTGTGGTCACCAACGATAGTTCGTATAGCCTACCGAGAGAAAATCTGGCATCCCATAGCCTATGCCAACACAACATAACATAGCACCGTTAAAGGGCAAAGGAGCACAAAAGTCATTAAAATGCCCTATAATCCAGACCCAAAACAAAGCCTTAACCAAACCAAATATCCAACAAAGCCCAGCACAATCAGATCCTGACACAGTCACAATAAAACTTGCCAATGTTCATCTTGAAGCAATTGACTGAAGTGGAATTAACAACCCACTCAGGCAGGCTGTTCCACTCATTGACAACTCTATGAGATAAGCAGAACTTTCTAATGTCCAGTCTAGAGAAACACTTGACCAGTTTCTCATTGTGGCCTCGAACACGGGAAATATCACAAACCTCTAAGTAGTAATAATTAGACAGAGAATTGTTACCTGAAAGAATTTGAAACCCTGAAGCATACCCCCAATCCAAGATTACAGGAAATCGCAGTCTAAATATCTAAAACACAATGTTGCCACTTCAATTGTGCGTCTACCTGGACTCTGAAGAGCGAGGCTAGAAAAGTGTTGGCAGAGAATTTCGAAATCTACTCCCTCCTTAATAAGATACGTACTTGTCGCTGTTCCATGAAATTTTGCACGGGCCGAGGGCCCGTAATATGAGTTGTACACAGTACCAGGTTTATTAGGAACTAAGATACCCTGTTTGTCCTCAAATTTCTGGTCGATACATAGAGCACGATATAGGAACTACTCTACCAGTCTACAGTATGGTTAGTACGTACAGTTTAGTTGACAAGCGCCCTTATTCAGTTTGGTGAACATCATGCGTCTTGACCAAAGAACTTTATACGGTCAGGGGCGTAGCGAAGGTGTAATCTTTTGGGGGTGTAGAGATCAGACTTTGCCGACAAATTTGGTGATGCGTAAAACGAGCGCGAAGCGCGAGTTTTAGCGGGTGGGGTCCAGGGGACCGCCTTAGGGCCCCTGGTGGGGTACAGGGGAAAAGCCCTGGTTGGGGTCCAGGGGGCGAAGCCCCCGGAAGCTCTGTGGTTTTAGCATATTTCTGGGTAAATATTAAGTCCCAGGATAGGTATATTTTGGTTCTTGATGCATTAATCATTGCAAAGATTCCAATAATTTTAATGTGTTAGGCAATTCCTCTCGTCAGGCCACTATACTTCATAAGCTAAACCTGAAGTTCAGAATTTGAACACTATGTGTTCAGCATTTGAACACTATGCGTTCAGCATTTGAACACTATGCGTTCAGCATTTGAACACTATGCGTTCA
>WURT03000020.1:74700-88489 GCA_009936505.3 Holothuria glaberrima
TGTATGTGTGTATGTATGTATGCATGTATGTCTGATTCATTATTTTAGTTCTTATTGTGTTTTCTGTTTTTTGTAAAGCGTTTTAGAATGTATGTTTTTACAGATTTAACGCTATATAAATAAATCAATTTGAATTTGAATTTGTATGTATGTGTGTATGTATGTATGTGTGTATGCATGTATGTATGTATGTATGTATGTATGTGTGTGTGTATGTATGTATGACTGGATTCTGTAGAGAAAACAAAGTTTTACTGGATTCGCTCGGCTTAATTCAGCATGTACGCAAACCAACCCACACCAGTGGACACATGCTATATCTAGCGATAACACGTGCCTGTGACGAACTTGACATAGGTGAGCCAGTGTGTGACACTCTTATATCAGACCACTTTATGCTACAGTTTATGGTACGTGTGCCTAAACCAGATGTTCACCGAGAAGTTGTCCGTTTCAGAAAGCTGAAAAATATTGACATGGTTCAATTTAAACGAAAGATAGCACAGGAACTCAATGCTACTGGATTACTCCCTGATGAGGCCGCTCAGCACTGAGCTCTGTACTGTCCCAGGTTCTTGATGATTTTGCTCCTGAAAAAACAAAGGAGAGGAAGGAGAAGAAAGCGAGAGAAACGCCGGAAAGAAAAGATTTTTCGTAAACAACCCACTGTCGAAAATGAACTAAGTCTGAAAACGAGTCAGACAGAATACAAACGTAGAATCCGTGAAGCAAAGGAAAGATATTACAACACTATCATGTGTGACTCTTAGGCTGATCAAAAACTTTTATTCAAAATAGTAAAAGAGTTGAGGAAAGGTAAATGTCAGATGCCACTGCCAGAGGCAGAAAATGATAAAGTTTCGGCTAATGAATTTGCTGCATTTTTCTCAGAAAAAAATGAAAAGATCCGTATAGGTTTAGATAAAGTTCAAGTGATCGATTCACCAGCTATAATTCATCAGATATATTGAAGTAAATTTTCGCCCCCTGCTTCTGAATTAGAAAGTTCAAATATAGTTAGTGAGTTTAGTAACGCTACATGTTACTCTGACCCAATTCCAACAAAGTTGGTGAAGGAATGATTGGACGTACTTGTGTCACCTATTACCAGCATTGTCAATGCTTCATTGTTATATCACACTTTTCCTAAGATTGTGGAAGAGGGCCTAGAGAAACCGCTGCTAAAAAAAGACCCGATTAATGTACAGCAATTACCGCCAGGTTAGTAATATCTCATTTTTGAGCAAAGTGATTGAGAAAGCTGCTCTTGCCCAACAACTGGAGAATGCTCATCAAATGTAACTTTTCCCAGATCTCCAGTCGGCATATCGGCCGTTTCATTCAACAGAGACTGCGCTGTTCAAAGTTACCTCTGACATCCCGATATCTATGGTCAAAAAACAATTCACACTGCTAGTTCTCATAGATTTGAGAGCTGCGTTTAATACGATCGATCATTCTATTTTGGAGATCGTACTGGAAAGAGATTATGGCATCACTGGTGATGTACTTGCCTGGGTTAGCTCTTATCTTGAGAATCGCACTCAGCGTGTACAACTCCAGTCAGGTGTTATGTCTGAACCGTAACCACTCCATTACGGTGTGCCCCAGGGAAGCTGCTGTGGTCCCGTGGCATTTTTTTTTTGTATGCTAGTCAATTATTTGCTGTTATGCAAAAGCACCTCCCCCAAGTTCATGTGTACGCTGGTGACACCCAACTTTACTAAGCCTTTAATCCCAGTCAAGATACAAACCAATGGAAAGCAGTTGCTTGAAATTGAAAGCTGTGTGAGGGAATTGAGAGCTTGGATGTTATCATATAAATTAAAAATAAATGATTCAAATACTGAGTTCATACTACTTGGCTCCAAATCCAGCTTAGTGTATGCTAATTCAATCCGAGTAGGAGAGTGCGTGGTGAAAAAAGTCCCGTATGTGCGAAATTTAAGGGTGTGGTTTGATGAACACCTAGGCATGCAGCTACATATCACCAAGCAATGTAGAAAGGCGATGTTGCGTCTGCAAGCTATCCGCTCTATTAGAAAGTGTCTTACTATAGACAATAGAAGCCACTCAAAGCCTACTGTACGCTTTTGTGACGTCATGTCTTGACTATGGAAAAAGTCTTCTTATTGATGTTCCCAAAGTCCAAATAAGCAAATTACAGATGGTACAAAACATGGCAGTTCGTTGCTTGCACAACCTTGGTAGATATGATCACATTACCTCCTACATTTCATCTGAGCACTGGCTTACAATTGACAAAAGGATAAAGTTTAAATTGTTGTTGATAATCTACAAATGCTTAAATAATCAAGGACCGAAACATCTCAATGACATGCTGATGAAAGATTTTAATACCATTCACAATCTCAGATCTAACAGTGACACACTACGATTAGTAGTTCCACCCACCACTTCCAAGTCATACGGTGACCTTGCGTTTATGGAAGCTGCTCCCAGATTCTGGAATTCCCTTCCACTCTCTCTCTCTCTCTGAACTGTCACGGATACTTCAAAATTTAAAGCTGGACCAAAGACTTACCTTTTCAATCTATAGTCATACAGTCATATCTCAATAAAAGTTTTGTCTTTTTATGGAATCTATATTAAATTATATTATTTGTAAAGTGCACGTGACTGACCTTGTCACATCGTGCGTAATATTAAGTCATATATATGTGTTTGTGTGTGTGTGTAATGTGATTCTCTTCATTCAATTCAGAGATAGATGATCGTTGGCTGGATAGTACAATTTATGGTGATCGAGGAACTGTGTGGTTTTACTCTCTATTTGTGGTTGGTTCATTATTTCGAAATGTTTGGTTATGCTTGGTTTAGGTCAACTAAAGAAAGATAGTTTATGCAGAGGGCTTAGCTGTTTTTGCCCTTAAAAACTTGAATTGTCTGAGAAATTTATCAGGCATTTTCCAAATATGTGGCCAAGAACGGGGTTTTTCAGATACCTTTCGCTCGCGAGTTTTTATTTTTTATTTTTTTAGAATGGCAATGGAAGATATATGAGTTATTCATATCTAGCCCATGAAAATTGTACGGCACATGTTTCTTTGAAACACACACTCCGCGGGAAATTCGGTCAACGTATAAACAAGTGCTATAAGGTACCACAGTATAAAGCAATAAAGTATTAATGCATGCGTTCACGGGATATGTGCGTCTTTAGTACACTAAGGCATAAACATTCTGCACTGGGTAGCTGAATAGACAAATGATAATTGGAAGTAAAAGCAAATTCGAAACCTTCTGACTGAGGGTGATAAGGTTACTGCTCGCCACTGCATGGATTGCTGAGTTGTTATACACTACGTTAGGAAAGCACTATGTGTATCAATGGTTTACATACCTTACTGTCTCATTACGTTATGTTTGGAATTCTAAACCTTCATTTTTTAAATATTATCACGAAGACAAAAACCGATCCTTGACCTGAACGGTGGATAGTGTGAGTTCTTCCCATCTATCATTTTACAAAGGGGAAATTAAAGAATGGAAATTGAGAGAATTATGGGAATGAATAGGAATGGCCGTATGGCATGAATGTGCCATGGGAATAGGGAGTGTTCCCCTTAAGGAGGTGGGGTCCTTGATCCCACTGAACACTCCGGTGGGGCTATGGACCCTAGGGCAATTTCCCAGTAGGGAAAAAAGGACGAAAGTTTCAGAATAAGCTCTAGCCGGGGGTAATTAACAATCATGATTAAGGGCATTAAATTACTCTGAAGCTCCGTATAGGCTACAAAGTTTGGATAACTACTAGTGGTGCGGTGCTAGTTGTTTGGCAGGAGAGCTGGCACCCAATCAGCTAGGCTGCCCCCTATTTCGGGAAAATTTTCCAACTTTGTGGAGAGTCTTGATGGGTAATTGATGTGTCTTGATTTTGCCCTCAGGGCCGAAGGAAGATTGTTAAACAAACCCAAAAATTTAAAATTTTCTTCTTTAAAACCCTTTAAGTTTCGAAATCGTCTTAAAGAAGCAGTGAGTCATCACTTGCAGCGTTTTTTCTCTTCACAGAGCAACTCAGCCAACCATCCTCAAAAAGAGATGAAAGCACCACAGTATGAAACAATACTGAAGTTAGCCACAAGTCCCAACACTGTGCCTGTACCAGACTTCAGGGCAGTAATTAGCGCATAAGAGGAGCACCGTTGTTCACTCTTCCAACCGTAATCATACACTGAAGCGATCAACTGCTCATACTTTCTCACTTGAGACCGTAGTGTAGTGGCGAGGTAGAACCAGGGAGCTGCAAATAACGGCTCCCTGGTAGAACTCATCTATCCCTTGACCAATGCTTATCACATCTGATCGATCAGCTGCGGTTGTAAATTTATGCCATTATTCATTCTCAAAGCGCTATCCAAATGCCACGAAACATATATGGTTGGCCGAGTGGACAAAAATCATATCGATGACCTGTGCAATAGCGGTATAGAACAACGCTGGTATTTTCTATCGCCTTAGAACCTCGCTTCCCCTCGCCGTTGCTATTCAATTGTGTTATTCTCTCGTCTACTCCAGAATTTCGTATGGACTTGAAATCATTGGAGTAGTTTGTGCCTCCATTTTGATACCCCTTCAAGTCTTGCAGAACAGAATTCCTAAAACGATCACTTTTTCACAACGGCGCTAGTACAGACAAGCTGCATAACAATCTTGGGATTCTCAAGGTCGGTTCCATTCACACTTTTAGGATGTGTACCATTTGTATAAAAAATATAAAATAGTGTAACGTGGACCTAGTCCGCTCTAAGCTAATAAGCAAAGTTGACCACAGAGATGAAAAGGGGTTTTATTCTGTTTCTCAAATCACTTTATTGATCAAGTTTTTACATCGGATTCGAATTGATTGGTGAGTCGAAGAACAGCACAGATTTGCAATGGTCTCTTACACTGAATTAACTACTCAGTTCTATGTGGCTCTCCTATAAGTGTATGTACCTACGCATTAAATATATACAACGATTAGTAGTTACTTGAGAGCAACACTCTAGTACTGAGCTTAGAGGCACATAGTAAACAACATCTGAGCGAAAAAATACTGTACTTATTCTACTTGACTCAAACCATTTGCACAATCTGTCACGAACACGTCCCTGCGAGAAGGTAGGGCAGATTCTAAACGGGCAAGTTCGTTGCGAACAGCAGGACTGTTTCCCTTCAGCCGGTCGCCGGTGAACAGGTTCTCGTAGTAAGGTCTTCTCGTGAGATGATGACTCGTGAGCAGGTCCAGGCGAGCAGGGTCTTCCTTCGAGCAGCCGTCTCCCGAGCAGTTGACTCGTAAGAAGTTCCCTCACGAGCAGTCTTCCGAGCAGTTGATTCGTAAGTAGTTCCTCCCGGTCGAATCTTCTCGTGAGCAACCCTTCCCGTGAGCAAATGAGTACTAAGTATAGACTATGTAAGCGGGATATGAACCAACAGTAATCTTACCAACTCAAGTAATTGAACCCAAATAACACACAAAGGATAGCGGGAACGTAGGTTAATAATCCTGTTTCGGAAAGACTGTAGCGATGAGGTTTATCAACAATTTCATAAGCATTCCCTAGGCGTGACAATCGACACCTGAGAGCTCTACATTCCACTTACTCATTATACATTTATACGTGATATAAGTAATCGCACTAACAAGCCTTCAATTCTGAAAATGATTTCGTACCTTGATTCAAACTTCCCCTAAAACTTTCTGTTAGAGATAATTCAGAATTCTAAGTAAAAGTACACTTGATCCTCGCTAATTAGGGATCATCTTAAGGAATCATGGCGCACAAAGACAGGGCCTTCAACCTACTTCATGTTGTTTCTCAAAGACTATATCACAGACTAGGCAGCCTAACGAATCCTGGTAGCCTTACCATTACGTTAGCCTTAAGAAGCAAAATGTATAACTTCTTCACTGTGTCTAGGTAATTACACGGATAAGAAACGTCTAAAGTACTACGGATTGTACTTACAATAGTTACATGTTACCATGCTGTTTCGTTTTCTCAGACTCTCTCGCACACCTCTCACAATTCTGCAAACGTATCGCATACTCCGTGGAAAAAAATTACACGTTGTGAACTATAAGCAGGAGCCAATGGGTGATGAAATCAAAGATCTGTGATTGGCTAACAACTCGCGCCAGCGGGATTTAACATCAGTGCGCGGCGTGATCAGGGTTAATTTGGAGTCATAAACTAGATTTCAGCCAGTCACCCAGTCAGTCAGTAATTCCTGTATTAACAATGATAAAAAACATAAACATAACAGGTTACATGAAATACATAGCAGGCGTATAAGTAATTTCCTCTACACCACCCTCCTCTCAAACCCAGTAATGCTTCCATGTATTTGCCCGCCTTTTCACTCGTAGTGCTCCTCTCTCACTCTGCGATAGTAAAACCCATCTTTCACAGCTATTTCGGTCGTTACCACGTACTTCCTATTCTCTGTCATTTTGACTACCTTCCGCTCGAACGATGTGCTTTCCGCCGGTAACTTTCTCGCCTCTTCTCTTGCCTGGTCCAACACCTGTTAAGCCTCTGCCATTTCACCGTTTGCCGGCTGTCCATGGAATAGTCTGGGGTCAGGGAGTTGTTCACTCTTCTCCGCAGGAATCTTCTTTAGGTCTTTGGTACAAGTGTCTTCCTTATCCGGGGTCTGGGGGACCTCGTCTGCTCGTCCACAGTCAACCTCTGTTCAGCGGGACTCTCGGAGAGCAGCTCACTCAGTTCCGGTGCGAAAGTTGTGAGGACCTTCCTCTTGAACATTAAAGATAACATGAAATACATAGCGGGTGTATAAGTAATTACCGCTACAATAGTAAACTTCCTCAGGTTTTTTGTAACACTGTTAATACCAGAAGGTTCTCATACGTTCCCAACCCAAGAAGAAATAATGTTTTTAAGTTTCCAGGCACAATTCCAAACATGGAAAAATACTGTTGAATAATTATTGTTACAAAGTTTGGAGTGATCTTCCAAACGATGTTAAACTCTCTAGATCTTATGTAACTTTCAAAGACAAAGTCACATCTCATTTGATAGACAATTACTCTGCCTGAACTCCATGCCAATTGGGACCCCCTCCTCCTTTTTCTCTAGTTCCTTCTGGATTTAATACGTGTTTAGTGTTTCTGTATTCATATTCCATTTTGCTAGCTACGATAAACATACTACTGTTTTTTTGTTTTTTTTTTTTTTTTTTTTTCTAGCGTTCTGTTTATAAGTCTGTATTTCACCATTGCGTCTTGTTTTATAGTATGTATGTATGTAAATGTATTTATAAACGAAATAAACTGAACTGAACTGAACTGAAATGTGGGGAGGGGGTAGCTTTCCACCACATTTTTGACTAAGGGCTTTTAGCCACACAACCCCTGCCCGGAACCAACGGGGACATGTCCGAGGGGTCGGGGAAACGCTTCGATAAGGAGTCTTGAGGCTCGCCTTGGAGCCTCTGGTTAGATCCAGAAGCAACATTTCGATGAGGCCCAGAGGGCAAAGCCCTCTTCACTTGACACCAGATGAGCACTGAATGGACCTGAAGTTACAATTTGATAATTTGTTCATAGAAGTTGGATTAATGGTGGGTAGATTTGGTAAGGTAGAACTTGCTACCTTATGACGGGGCCAGGGATTGGTGAGGAGGAGACCACAGGGAATTATATCGCCTACCGGAGAGCACCGATCAATCCATATGAAGTGTGCGTAGCAGTAGTAAGCTTACATATTCTTCTTCTTCACCTTCTCTGAGATACAGAGTAGAAATTCGCCCACAACACGTTGAGGAAGATATAAGCATACGCCGCATGGGAAAAGGGAGTTCCTCGAAATGCCTTCAGAGGTCTGCAATAGGGCTTCAGGTAAAGTTCAGCCTAGTCTGATTGTGAGAGGTGCAAGGAGAACTCTCAGATGCATTGAGATATCGGAGAATGGGTCACTAACATAAAACTTATGTTCACACCCCTTAAGTACCCCAAAGCCTCACTCTGAAATTTGGGGTGTGCACACAATATTTTCATGGGATGTCGACCAATTCTGAGCCAGACCGACTGTTACTTGCGTAGGCGCGGGAAGTGCATCGGAGAGCTTTAAATCGTAACGGGTAAGTGGCAGGAGATTTTATGCCCGTCTCTTTCTGCCGCTCCTCCTCCTCCTCAAACTCTTCGAAGGCCCGAAGTTACAAAGCATCGGGAGCAGGGTGAATGTTGTGAGTTGTGCAGGTTGGTTCCGAGGAGAGACCAAGCCCGAAGCTCGGGGAAGACGAAGCGAAGCCCCCTGGAAAAAATGGAAGTGAAAACAAAAACGGTAAAAATTCCCAACAAAAATAAAATAATTACTAAAATAAAACAAATCTCGAAAAATAATCATTAATTTATATTTCGATTGAAAACGCCAAATATCTTTATATCAGATTGTACGTAAAATTGTAAGCATGATTTGTAATATTTGGTCCTGGACCCCATACTAACCAAGATGGCGGAAACAACAAAATGGCCACCAAAAGGACGATCATAATGTATAAAAATAATATAAAAAATAATCATTAAAAATACTTTTGGAACAGTTGCCATTGATATCTGGCTAGATTTTATGACAAATAATCCAAAATTATTTTTCAAAATATTTCTTTCGAAGTTCAGGTCAACCAAGATGGCGGAAAAAGCAAACTGGCCTCCAGTGCTATACTTATGTCAATACGTCATAATAATAGGAAGAATAATCATTAAAAATATTTTTGATACAGGTAAACCTAACCTGTGTCCTTTTTCTGTTGTAAATATTCAAAAAGTATTTTTCTGGAGTTTTTTTTTAGGATTCGGGTCAACCAAGATGGCGGATATAGCAAAATGGCCGCTAATGTTAAAATTTCAATATATTATAGTAAAAGGGAAAATAATCCTTAAAAATTATATTTGTGACAGTTGCTCTTTATATTTGGCCATATTTTGTGCCAAATAATTCAAGCATATTTTTCAAAACACTTTCATTATAATTTAGGTCAACCAAGATGGCGGAATAAGCAAAATAGCCCCCAGTGATTTAATTACAATATTTTATAATAATAAAGAAAATAATTATTAAAAAAATTTGCAACACATTAAACCTAAAATCCGTCCATAATCTTTAACAAACATTAGCAACGTATTTTTCTGGATATGTTTTAAAGGGTCCAGGTCAACCAAGATGGCGGAAACTCTAAAACGGCTGCCCATGAAATTATTATAATATATTGAAATAATGAGAAAAATATGTTGGACACACTGTCTCTTAAAATATGTCCTTGGTTCACGCCGAATAATTATAAATTAGAACATTTTCGTTGAAATCCAGGTCAACCAGGATGGCGGAAAAGAGCAAAACAGCTGCTAATGGAATATATTAGATAATAATATTTGGTGACCATTTTACTATTTCCGCCATCTTGGTTGACTGAATTCTAAAAGAAATAAATTGAAAAATAAATTGAATTGTTTGTCATTAATCTATAATGGTAACTATGCCAAAAGTATTTTTAATGATTATTTTTCATATTATTTTTGTACAGTATGATCGTCGTGTTGGCGGCCATTTTGTTGTTTCCGCTATCTTGGTTAGTATGGGGTCCAGGACCAAATATTACAAATCATGCTTACAATTTTACGTACAATCTGATATAAAGATATTTGGCGTTTTCAATCGAAAAATATTTTAATGATTCTTTTCTGAGATTTGTTTTCATTTTTTGTTTTAAATATGTTTTTAATTTTGTTGGGAATTTTAACTGTTTTTGTTTTCACTTCGTCGGTGCTTTTCCACCATATTGGAGGGCAAGTTCTCTTGTGCCAAGTATTGTAAAGGTCATCCTTAATTTTAGAACATTAATTTACATCATTCAGATTGATAATTGTAGAAATTTGCAATGTTTTTGCACAATTTTTAGGAATATTTAATTCAGCTGAGCGGCCATTGTGTCTTTCCGCCATCTTGGTTGCCTGGATCTCACCAAAGTAGTCCCAAAAATTACTGTTAGAATTGTTGTCATAAAACATGACAAAATTTTATGAGTGGATGCCTCAGGTATAATTTATTAGAATATTTTCTTTATTTTTATGTACAAAAGGCTAATTAGAATAATTTATGCAAATTAGGGGGTTCTGTGCATAGATGTTAAGTGTCTCTTTGGATGAATTCCTTTTTGTTGTCCCAAGGAACACTCATGCCAAGTCGGACATTTGTACTAAAATATGCAGCTTTCACTCCCTTAGCAACTCTTCTAACACTAGGTTTTTTCTGCACAAGGAGGGGCTCAAGACAGTTTCAGGAGGAGCTAGGAGTAACTTTGTTGGGAAAATTTGAATTGCCTAGGAAAAGGGGCAGATTCTTCAATGGAAACCCAAATCATCTAACTTTCCTTAACAAGAACCAAATATTTTCATTTTTCGTTCAATAGAACCCCAACTTTTTCGGCGAGTTTCGCGCGTCCAAACTTTTGCGTTTGGCATCCTGTCGGCCGCAACCCGTTGCTTCTGGTGTGGCTTCGGAATGCTGAACCCCCAACGGAAGCTTAGTCACCTCGTCGGGCAATCCTTTCACTACTCCTTGCTGAGTTTGCAAGTAGGTTTTACCATGGCAAATAATTTGTGCAAAATGTCCGCCCGCTTGGCGTACAATTCTTATCATCGAAGTTATATCACCTATAAACATTAATAGCACAAAATTCTACTGTAACTATACTAGCCAAAGCTAGGTGAAAGCTCAAACTTAGATGACGGGCATCATCAAGAGGTTTTTAATGTAGCAATCCCTTGAGTAACATGCGTGGCGTGATGGCTACATGCGTTTGAAGTTACATTTACTCGTGTCACAAATTTATTTAACAATTTACCATTTCTCTGCATACAAACTTTCGTTCAAAGTAAAAATACAATAATTACCATCTGAATTGTAAACTGGAAGAGATGGGTCTGCTTTCGCTTTCATTCAAAGTCCTTCTCAAATCTCAGTCCATGTTGGTGTTCCCGTTTAGTTAATTTCTCGGACATTCGCGGAATTTTTCTCTGGATCCTACCAAATCATACTTGGCCATATCAAGCCTGCCTCATGGCAGTCCCTGGTCTCCTTGCCTTTCGCAAAATACTCAACTCTTTACCTGCTCTTGCGGAGCTGAAGAAACATCATCGTGATAATAGCCTTGTTCCCTTCCACGTCTCTGTATTGCAAAAGGAGGGGAAATTTTAACCAGAGGAGCGAAATTTGTGCTCACTTCACGCGCATGTACACACGTAACACTGATAATGGTACCGTTTAGCTCTCTGTGGTAGGCTTTAGATATCCAACTGTTATCACATAGTGGCACTACTGACCACAAGCATAACCCTTCTTCGGTGCCCTCCCCCCTGCGGTGCTGGTGGCCCCTATGTCAGAATTCCTGGCTACGGCCCTACGGGCCTGAAGTTTGCATTAAGCTTAATAAAAAAATCGACTCATTCTGCCCACGATAGTAGTTAATGTTGGAACAAATATTTTCCAGGTATGCCACTGGGGGTTTTGAATTATGGATAGTCCTAGCATAAACATCCAGTTGATGTCTGCACAGATATGCCAAGGGCAAACGGTCATTTCTGAGGAGGCCACCCCATTGTAATCCGTAAACCACAATTAGCCTACGGAAAATTCATCTGGTACACTCTATTCAGTGGCCACGCAACTGGCATTTTCAAGAACTAGTACATCTAGTACAACTAGTCAACTAGTACAACTTCAAGAAAATGTTCACCGAAACAGTTTTTAGAGTATTACGAAAATCAGTGATAAAAACTTAAGCGTATAGCTATCTCCGTCTCCTTGTTCTCCCACATTTCCTGCCTCTCTTCATTGTTCTTTCCTCCTATTACTCCTAACCCTATTTCCCGAAACTCTTCCTGCTTACATCTTTCATTCCTGACCCTTTCTTACACGCAGCTCATCTTTTAATGTTCATTTCCTTTCTTTTCTCTCCGCTCATCACCCCCCTCCTTGCAAGGTCGACCTTATTCCAGCCCTTGTCCTTATTCCATTCTTCCCAGCTCTTCACTCTCTCGGGCTATTTATTCTTTTCCGTTCGTTTTTCAACCATCTGTATCGCCCTGCCTACCAGCATGGACCGAGTGACATCGGTATTGCCTTCAAAATTTACCAAGCCAATTTCCTCTCCCCCCCCCCCCAACCTTTCCTCTATTCACTAATAATCTCTGTTAATATTTGTGTTTCCTTGTCTGTCGTTTTCATTGCTTCTTTTACTTTTCTTTTCTTTTAACTTTTCTCCCTTCTAATTCCTTTCTTCTTGCCCGCCCGGGGGACGTGTATTGCTCCCGCACCCACACTTACTGCACTCGCAATACCAACGTTCGCGAACTTTCGCAAGAATTCTTCGTCAAACTGCGTAAAAACTGTAAGCTATTACGTTCATATATATGATCACAACAAACAAAAATTATAAACATTCAAAGCAGAACGACTAAAGCAAGTCTGATTACCATGCTCTTTCGAACGACAAATGTCATTGGGGCTTTAGTGTGTGATTTTGCCCTCTTCGAGCTCACACAGTGAAGTCCCATTGACTTACTGTGTGAAAGTGAACGTTACAGTTGAAGCTTTGTCGTGCAATATGAATATTCATATATTGAAACCAATCAACAGTCGAAAGGTAAAAATCTAATTGGGCTCATGAATATAGCGAAATTTGTATCATCTCCCTTACAAAAAAAACCATTGCATTTCCCACGGGAAGTGGCCCACTTCCCATGGGGAGTCAAGGATTCTCGTGGGACTTTCAAGGGAATCATGCACCCCCATGAGAAATCTGAAAATCACCATGGGAAATGCGCCATTTCCCATTAGCATCCCACGGGAAATCGAAATTGGTTGGCAAATCCCCATGAGATTTGATTCCTTTCTCACGGGAAGTTGTAATTCCCCTTGGGAAATAGTACCGTTCCATGGTTAATAATTATTCCCCGTAAGATTTTCCAGTTTTTCACGGGGAAATTAAAATTTCCCATGACGATAAGTACTTCACTTGGGAAATTAAAATTTCCCATGACGTTAAGTACTTCACTTGGGAAATTGACAAGTTCCAATGGGAATTGTAAGTTTATTTCTTTTAATGTCCACTTCTTGATTGAATGTCTCAATTTCACATGCATTTCCCCATGGCATTACGTGATCTCACCATGCATGACCGTGCTCGAAGACCCGTGTACGGTACCATATGATACACCCTATCGCTTTGTATGTAGGTGCTTTACCTTTAACAACAATGATGCACTTGGTATTTTTTTTTCACTTTTCAGTCTCTAGCATGAAAGCTACTAAAAAAATCCCGTATATGCTGGCCTTTGTTAATAACTTGCAGGCCACATAGGCCTATATTAAGTGGTAGAATTGAAAAGATCACAATGGCCATTGTCTTTTAATCTTCTGGGGGTGAAAAGTGTTTAACGGCTTGTAGAAAGCTGCTCTTCTTTCACACACCCTCCTACACAAGCACAGGTGATAACACTTAGCAGTTTTAATTTGGAAGATTGTAATGGTACATATATAGGCCTACATGTAAACTTGGCAGGTCTCAGAATTGTAAAGGGGGGGTCTAATTCCTCCCACATCTTTTTAGGGTATTGATCAAAGATGATACTCAGGATCTTAATAATTAAGTAAAAGCAGCATAAAGCCCCCACTTTTATTTAACAGGTTTTCCCCGAGAGCCATATTCCTGAGCAAGTCCTTAAAACGTTTTTAACAAGAGTGCGGTAATCGCGGTAATCGCG
>WURT03000020.1:88589-102448 GCA_009936505.3 Holothuria glaberrima
GTTTTCCCCGAGAGCCATATTCCTGAGCAAGTCCTTAAAACGTTTTTAACAAGAGTGCGGTAATCGCGGTAATCGCGCTATCATGCTTATGTGAACATTGACTGACATAACACTAGTTACAAGGCCTGCAGGACTATATATGATAGACTGCACCTCAACGGTACCGATCACTTAAACATGCATTTGGGGGATAAAATTAAGTCTTTAATCCTAATTATTCTAACTGACAATTGTGAAAAGTAAGGTATAGTCCATTCCACCCCCCCCCCCCACTCTGATAAATGCACGTAAGCCAACCATAACCATGCATTCATAAGTCCATCAAGTTGTAAATGCAGGCTACAATGAATACAGCTTATTTCTTTATAGCCTATAATTGCAATTTAGAAAATTCAGTGATAGAGTCTAGGCTATTTTCAACAATTATTCACACAATATACTGGCATGCAATTTCTCATGTTTATACACTGCTATGAATCATACACCAGCACATTACTGTTATATTAGTACTGTACAAGTTTATCACCACTGACTCACTTCTTCTGCACATATGTAGTTCATACTGTATTTTTAACTGCCATGATGCAATATAGTAGCCTATACTGTACTTTGTAGTCTTCAAATAAATTTTAGCAAGCAGCTTACACTTACAGTATTTTACACAGCACTTTGCCTATAGGGCCTACTGTAGAACTTACTGCTCTATAAAAGGCCTACAATAAACTGATGTTGCATCACAGTGTATGTCATGCACCCTCTGAAGGCTAGAAGCTAGCTCATTGTGATTGGTTGATGAGTGTGCTTTTCAAATAAACACCATTGTTTGGTCTACACACACATGTACATCCTGCAGTGTGAACTGAGTGTACAACAATGACAATTAACTTGCACTGACAGTCCTGTACTGTTAGGTTGTGTAGTTGAACCGTTGACTACATATGGTACTACAACTTGAATGGTCTGTTTGTGAAAACTTCATACGGTACTGTATGAACATGTATATTTGAGCCTCTGGTATGTGAGTTATAAATTTGTTTGGGACTCTTCAAATGCCAGCTGCCTGATCATATGTGGAGAACACTTTGTATGTGCATGGGGGATGCATGTAACTTTTCATCCTTGCAAAAAGAGCAAATTGGATGTGAACCTATATTGTGACATTCAGTTCACCCCAGTCTTAAGACTGCTTCTCAGTAGATATCATGTTTGCATCCATGAATTGTGATTATAAGGATGTGAAAAGGACAAAGAAGTATGACCATTTATGTTCTTTAAGGGCTGTAGTTGCATGCAGTATTGGAATCCATTGAAAGAAAACACTACAGGCAAAATAAAAATACATCTCTAGCATCACCATGACAGTGTTCATTATGGATATAAAGACATTGTCCCATTTTTTGCCTATGGATACTGAAAGATATGATATTTTATGAGTAAAACTCCTCACATGACGAATCCCCATGGGAAATACTTTCCATGGGGAATATTCCCCATAAGAATTTCCCGTGAAAAGCATTCCCCGTGGGATTTGGGCCCACGGGGAATGCTCCCCATGGGGAACGCTTCCCATGGGAAGCACTTCCCGTGGGGAAAGTTCCCCATGGGGAGGATTCCCCGTGGGCCAAAATCCCGTAGGAAATTTCCCATGGGATTTTCATCGGAAATTCTATGGGTTTTTTTTTTTTGTAAGAGCTCTGTCATTGTTCACAGGTGTTTCAGTATTTACGTCAAAAGAGGAGTACATATTCGACACCTGCTATGAAGGTAACCTTTCTTCTTTCTTTTTTTCCCGCCATCCCGATTCTTTTTCAATTTTTCCTCGGCGGTGCAGTTTGCCCCTTGCCCCCTTCTGCCGATGCAGCCTGTATTTCAGGGAATGCACAGTTTCGAAGGGGTATATCACTTGAAGATGTTCTGCATGCCGGGTACAAAGCTTCCCGCATCCCAATGGCAATCACTACTCAAGCAAACCTAACGTTCTGGGCAGGGAGGTGTTAGCATCTCCTTATTCCGAGGTAACCAGGCAATCCTACAGTACCACAATTGACCATTTTGTTTGCATGAAATTCGCCAAGACTGACTGCATAGTATTTTGTAAGCCGGTCTGTCAAAGCAGTTTTACCGGTTTTCATTTTTAACCCAGGTGGGTGCAAAATATGACATGATACTCTCTGCAACATACAGCGTGCATCCGAATTTTGCCCTGCAATTCTCAAATTCCATGTGTATTTACTCCTTTCTCTGCTTTGTAGACCCTTGTATTGAAACCGAATATTGTTTCCTTTCAGATGTTCCTTGTTAGTGTGTATTTTGGTCTGCAGGCGTTCCAAACAAACTGTTTCAGCTATTGGTGTGAACGTATTTGTTTGTTTGTACTACTTCACTTTTTATTGAGAGCTACCCGTTAAAACACTTTAAAATAATAGTATGTAGTACCACTATACACTACGCCACGTGGAAGAGTATTAATAATCAACCACATCAAACCAAAATTATTCCGTAAGTTCCCTCTGTTTTGAATGGATTCTCGCCTGCCCAACGACGCAATGGTATAACCAACGACCCGTGGATTTAGTTGGTTCATGGACCGTTTTCTTCGCGTTGAATTCAGTCCGTATTATGTCCATCCCGGCCAACCATACACACGTACCAGATTGCACTAAGCTATACCTCTTTATGCATCTCACCGCGTGGACACACACACATATATACATATATATATACATATATATATATATATATAGTATCAGTACTCAACATTGCTGTACGTCGACCAGGGGCGTAACTCAAGGGGGGTTGGGTGGTTCACCTACCCCCCCCCCAACTCGCAAAAATGTGACTCTCGCAGGTCAAAAATATATATTTCGCAGGGCAAAAGTCTTAATATTTTTTGAGAGTTTGATAATAAGTTTCGAACTAAAATAAAACAATACAAAAGAAGTAAACATAATTTTTATAACAATTGGCTTACATGAGCTTTAAATAAGTACAGATTCTTTTTTGTGTAGGCTTAAACCCAAAGATTTTTCGCGCACTTCGCGCGCTATGCAATGTCACAGTTTAGATTCGGGGATTTAATCAGAGCCCAAACTAATTTCAATGTCCGACGAGCAGTTGAACGACTGCTTTCTCCTTACCTGTGAGAAAGATCTCACACACAACATAAACACTGATTCCCTCTTAAATGATCGGTCTACAGAGAAACTGCAAATCCTAAAAAAGTAAACTCCTTCACACTGCGTAGAGACCTATAATGAAGGCAGAGGGTTCAACTTTCAAGTAAACGTAAAAAAGACTATTTATTTAGGTATAAAAATGTTTTTTTTTTTTTTTTTACAGTCTCTATGGATCATGCATGCATGCCATCATTGTCATGTATATGTAAAGATTAAAGTAAAGATTAAGTATACATAAGTATACTTGTTTATTATGTTATGAGACTCTTGACTGTGAAATACATACAATGTATAGTTCTATTCTGACATGGCTGCCGACATAGGCGTACGAGGCGGGGGCAGGGGCACAATGCCCCCCAAAAATTTCTTAGGTCGAAAATTCGGGCAGTAAACGAAAAAATTTAGGGCACAGAATAGGTGAAATTCCGGCAGAGATAAAGTAAAAGTGGAAAGATTGCCCAAATTTTCTACTGAGTTCCCGAATTTTTTGATCGGATGCCCAAAAATATGTGAAAATATTTTCGCGCGTTTCGCGTGCGTGCTGTGTTAATTGGTGCTCTATATTATGCACCTGAACTGCAACGAAATTCGGGCAACTTTTTGAGATTCTCAAATCAGAAGAGTCCCGAACGCCTATGGCTACCAACAAAGTAAAATATGAATCCACAGTATTCAGTGGCAGGATCAGCGTTAATTTGCCTTTCTTTTTACAACATGAAGTCACAGGGCACTGACTGATTTCGCAGGGCAAAAATATATCCACCCCCAATAAATCCTACTGAGTCACGCCCCTGACGACGACCGAAGTTCTCGCGAGATATGTGCCATCAACAACCATATGTATGCGCACTACCTTGATGCCGTTTATTCATGAGCTAGGTATGCATAATTCATATATCTTCCATTGCCATTCTACGCTAAAATCATTTGCCTCCCACTCGTGTAGCAACAGAACCCAAAGAACTGAAAACAGCGTGCTCTCATAGTAACCATAGGATCAAGTGTATCTACATTGCAAATCGAACGAATGAGTCTAGCCTCACATTATTTACAATCATCCACCGTATTTCAAAGTAGTACATTGCTTACAGGCCGCTAAGGGGTAGCATGACTCATACTGGTAATGCCATTTCGATTCCGTATGCACATCTAGTGTTCGGGGCTTCGGCCATTACATATTCTTTGCCCTAAGTACCCCATGACCTTTTAAGAGAGGCTTTTTGAAGCGAATGGAAGATCACAGAGTGGACTTTGCATGCAGTAGTGGGTCTTGCCTTAAATATGTGGTATGACTGTTAATGAATGGTTTTGCATCAAATTTTATTCAGGCCGGAAGGAGGGAGAGTCTGCCTATTATTGGGCAGGTTCATATTGTTCTTTAACTGAAAATGACTGATCAGAAATTATGTGAATAATTCATATTTAATATACTTCGATGTAAACAAATTTTATGTTCCAAATTTCCATCAAATTGATTGTAATGGTTCATTACACAAATTTCACTGCTTCTAACAAATTGATTAAACAATAACGCCTAGTCTGCAGTGGCCTAGCCAGTATTTTTCATCGGAGGCACTGAAGGGGCACTGAAGTTTCTGGGGGCAAAATTTTTCGAGGTCGTCTTTAAGAAAAACGGTGAGGGACTGTATGTTGGTTGACGGAACCGCAGCGGAGGATATCAGCAGGAGGGTTTTGACAATAAGTTATCATAGTTCCTTGTTGCATATACTGAGTTAAGAGCTGATTTAAAGTTCCTATGCTGAAATTCTCTTTTGAATGATTTCCTTTTGGTTCCTGTGCTGGCCATTCAATCCAGCCTATAGATCGGGTCCTAGATGAGATATTATAGAGGTTAAATCACTTTGAAGATTGTAGAAATGTGTCAAATCGTGATACAATTTGTCCAAATAATTTACCGAGCTGTCAGCCAACCATCTGAGAGGTGTTCCTTCCGATGAAATGAGATTGAATGTACAAAACGTTATGAGTCATTCATTTGTAGGAGGATATATAATAGCTGAAACACATTTTTCTTTTCCATTTTGAAAACATCATAATACGGAAAGATCGGAAAGATCAAAATGTCAGCCTCGTACAGGAAAGTACCCCATGACATATTTCCCGTCTTTTTCCATGAATTTACTATGATTACTTAAGCAGACCTTCGCTATGGAACCTG
This sequence comes from Holothuria glaberrima, assembly GCA_009936505.3. Lineage (NCBI taxonomy): Eukaryota > Metazoa > Echinodermata > Holothuroidea > Aspidochirotida > Holothuriidae > Holothuria > Holothuria glaberrima. The sequence goes on from WURT03000020.1 coordinate 93,945, forward strand.
AAATGACTCACCAGTGATATGAAGTAAAACTGCTTAACCATAACTAAACATGAACCATGTTAATCGTTTAACGGATAACCTGAGATAAAAGATTTATCCAATGCCTTGATGAAATCAGGGCGTAGTTAAAATCAATGGAAAAGAGTTATATGTAAGAATGAGTACCGGAATATGGATTAACTAGAACATTAGTAGTATGTTTCCTAGCCGAACGAAAATAACACATGTTAAATTTTTTCAAGCAGTGTCGGGCAATGAGGGAAAGGCGTTTCTGGGCGTCGGCAGGACGAGAGACCTTGACACATACTATTTACAGTACATGAAATATGTAATGTTTACAAGGTTGTAAAGTTTGACCTCTGGAAACTTCAAATGACCTTGGACCCCCATCAAACACTGCAATATTCTTCAGCTAAAATGGACAGTATCGAAATCCTAAGTGCGAGATCCCTCGATATTATTCTTCTTGGGTTACCATGTCTACAAGGCTTTTTCAGTTTGACCGCTAGTGACGTACCATGACCTTTGACCTTCACCAAATTCACTACAGGGCCTTTTTTAATATACACACTGGGTGGGCCATGTCCCCCAGTCCCATACACAGCCCCCACTTAGCTCATTTGGCCCCCCAGTATGGTCCCTTTTTCGGGAAAATTTTGTTTTCAAACGTGTAAACATTGCCCAATTTTATGCTGACATGATAGGGGAAAGTACTGAACTACTTCACTCAGTGAAGAAAATAAGGATAGTTAGATTAATTTACATGTTAGCCATGTGGAGTGCAATTTCTGACAATCTGGACAGCACTAGCGTACACGGGGAGGCCATTGGGCCATGCCCCCTTCACTGATGAAGATTTTTTTTAGTTCCTAAAAATACGTAAACTTTTTGATATAAGTTTTGCTTCAAAAGGTAGCATATGTGGCACCAGATTGCATGCAAAGACACCTAATTTCTCAAAAATTTTCAGTTGATGCCGATTTTTTTTTTATTCCTAAAAATATCAATATTTTTAATACAAGTTTAATTCCAAAAGGTAGCATATATGGCACCAGACTGCATGGAAGGACACCAAATTTTTCAAAAATTTCCAAAGGGGAAGGGACGCCCCTCCCCTTAGACCCCTCCCCAGGCCAGCGATCACACAAAATACTACCTAACCCGTGAGCACGCCACTACTGGACAGACATTTTACTGAACAATTTCGTCGTAAAGTACGCAACAATCAATGGTGACCCTCCGCTTAGAATGGTGCTTTTCGTCAAATGCCCTCCCCCCACCCCACTAAAAAATTCTTTAAAAAGGTCCTGATTAACTATACTTCTTGTACTCAATTTGGAGCACCTCCATGCCAAGTAAGAGATCCCTCGATGTTTCACATCTCGAAATGTCATGTTTACGAGTTTTCTTTTTTTTTACAATCTGACATCCGATGACCTCCAATGACCTTTTGCCACTACAAAAAAAGATAGGAATCTTGAATTAAACGTGCCGTATCTACCTGCTAAGTATGAAATCTCTCCATGTTACGCTTTATAAAATAACTTGTTTATGAGTTTTTAACAATTTGAATTCCAGTGACCTCATATGGCCGTTGACTTAGATGAAAAACAAGGGGCTCCTCGAAGTTACAATCTAAAAACAAAAGAGTAAAATTCACTCCAAAAAGAGTGATATAAGGGACCACTCATAAGGAAGAGTGAATTTCACCCGGAGTGGAGTGAAAATTCACTCCAAATAGAGCGACACTTCATACAAATGGAATGAAATATCGCTCAATTTGGTGTGAATTTTCACTCCACTCAGGGTGAAATTCACTCTTCCTTCTTTTTAGAGTGAATTTCACTCTTTTGTTTTTAGAGTGTAATGTGGAGCATCCACATGCTGACTGTTTCGTAATCCACCAAAACAACAGAGTGCTTGTATTCAATATTTGCCATCCAAACGACAAGTATGAGATACGACACTGGTAGCCTTGTTTGAGATATCGTGTTCATCATTCAATAAGGTTTTCGTAGTTTCACCAGTGGACTTTGACCTCCAACAAAAAGAGTACGCTTCTTCTTAATATGACAAATCTATATACTAAAAATTAAATGTATGCGGCATTCCTGTCTTGAAATACTTCGCAAAAAAAGTTTTCGGGTTCGACTCTGATAGAAACTTTTCTGCTTATATGCCAGATCTATATACCAAGTATGAAAAGTACCTGTCATAATTGCTATCTTGATATATCGTGTTTACAAGCTAAGCGTAGCAAACACCAACACAAACACACACACACGAACATACATACACTCACGTGTGTTATAGCATCGATTCCCTACGCCTTCGGCAAGAAATAAAAAGATGAATATGTTTTTACGGGACACCCCCTTTAGGGATGTCTTGGGATTTCGATAACTAGGGATGAAATAACGAACAATTCGGATGTCCCATGTTAAGTACATGAGTAATCTTTTAGCTAGTGGTGAAGATCGGAATCCATAAAAGGTTACCAGAGGTCAAAAAGGTAAAAGCCGCGTAACACGATATCCCATAATGGGTTACCTCAGTGGATGTCAAAGTTAGCATGTCGATGCTCCACATTAAGTTCAAGAGTCTTCTTGCTTTTCGAGGTGGTCAAAGGTCATTTGAAAGCACAGGAAAACAAATGGTGAAAAACTCTAATACAGAATTTTCAAGAGGAAAAACCATCAGATATCTTTTAACGTGGCTTACAAATACCCTACTAAAATAAAGTAACCCTTATCTCTTTGGTAAAGGTCATTTGAGGTCGACGGAAATCTAACCTTGAAATGGTCCGTAAGCATGATATCTCGAGAAGTGTAACGTTGAAGGATCTCTCATATCGCATGTAGGTCCACACTGAGCTCAAGGGGAACAATAATTCTAATGGAGGTCAAAGGTGATATGAGGTCAACGGAGGTCAAACTGAGAAAATCTTGTAATCATAAAGTGTTGCAATATTCATTTGGAAATGCATTCTCTTGAAACATTTGTCAGGGCTTGATTATTAATGAGACAGAAATATGTATAATTCGAGTCAGGTAAGTCCAGAGTCCAATCCAGTTCCGATCGAAGTGCCCTTATTACCAGTTTCAAGTCCTCCTTGATTGTGATCTATGGTTTTTATGTCCTCTTACGTGTTCAGTTACTAATTTAGGTTACTGTTAGGTGGGTCACATAGAAAATTTGGTTGATTATATGTGACCATTTATACGTAATTTTTCCTTATTCTTTGTATACTTTTGTGGACTCAACTAGAATCAGCTCCGATCCGGGTCCGAGTTCAGAATCAGACCATTCCAGACCATTTTAATTACAGGAATTACTGTGCCGGACTTATTTATTAGTCTACTAAACAACAGACTTGAGTATCGAATTGAGTCCGAGCTGGACTTAACGCACGGCAGTCCTGTACTTCTCAGCCTGAAATGGATTGTGACTTGAGTATCCAAATGCACCGAGCTTGAACCTATGATACCCAGGGGTGGATCCAGGGAGGTTTCATAAACACCACACTGAACAATAATCCAACATTTGGGTTTGCCTCCATATTTTACCTTCCCTCTTGTACCTTTTTCCATTTCCCTTCTAGCAGTCCTAGACAGAACACTGCATCAAGATGTGCAGACTTAATTAAAAGTACTTAGGGAAGTGTAGTAAAGTTACTGCATTTAACCACCACAAATTGTTGAGAAGACATGATTTTAAACCATGCAGATATCCATTCACAATTAATATCAGAGTTAAAATAACTTTGATTTAAACTTAACTATTAATTTGTCAGTAAAGCTTTAATTGCATGTGGATTTTAAAGGGTTCAGTAAAATGCTAATTATGAACCTCCTCTTTTTTTGCTAACAACAAAGTTTAACATGGCAAGATCTCTTCGCCCATCAACCGAGGACAAAGCAGTACCAGTGTCACCGTTTCCCCAAAACTAGGAGACATGGTCTAACCCCGAATAAATCCGAGCTAGAAGCCCGCAGCCTTAGCGGGTAAATGTGATATAATTTCCCTCTATTCAATCCACTCTACCATTTTCCACCATTTTCACATTGATTTTTATCATTTCCCATTGATGGCCGAATAATCACATGCATCCCTTCTTACTATAAGGGCTCTGGAAGCTCTGGAAACAAAGTGGAGGGCTAACAATATGGTATGCCCTATTTTAAAGGTGGGGAAATGCCCCCCCCCTCCCTACTCGCTTGTGTTTATCCATGTTTTGTATGTCTGTAAACATATACTTGACACAACTTACACTTCCAATTTCAACCTTTTTAAACTGTATTAGTTTTCTCTTCATCTCGATTTACAGGATATGAAGTAACCGACCAATCTGACAGTTTCAGCCAAAGTGAGAGTTTTTTAGTGGATCATCCTCTTTGTAAGTAACGGTAGACTCGCCCTACTTGTTAACTGGGAATTTAGGTTCCTCATGTATCCAGTTTTGCAGAACAGAACCATCTGATCATTTTCTATTTCAGAACTTACAACAAGTATAAAGCAACGCAAGAAGTAAATTTTAACAGTTTCAAATGTGAGACACTGATTTCAACATGTTGAGGGTATTGTTCGCTTCCTGCAACTATAATCTGAATCTAACTGAATCAGAGTGCACATGCGAGGGTTTGGGGTGTGACACCCCACCCCTTCCTTGTAAAATAAAACATCGGTCTCCAGGCTATTCCTAGCTAATCTCTTTGGGGAAAATAAGGAGATGAGAAAAATTTGGAGAAAATTTCTTTTTAAAATAATAATTTGGCAATATCGATATGATGTAAAACATGATAATATGTCTTACAATATGAATCTTTGGGCGCGCTGTCGTGAAGAACAGAGTTTCAGAGATCGTTTTAGAAATAGGGGAAAATAAAATATTGACACTTTTCTCCTTTCAACTTGACATAACAAAACCCACACAAACGCAGACAGCTTTTTCGTTCATAGACAGAATCTTTTGTCGTAAATAAAATGCCCATTAGTAATGCGTATCGAGATAGTTTAGGCACTTTGATGTCTTTCCTACTCACTTAATTTGTTAAATCTGTTAAGTAAAGACAGAAGTGAATGCAGTGCACATTTCCCACTGTACGTATTTCTTCTTTGACGTAGGCCCAACACATTTCAAGCAGGCAGGGATGCACGTGGGGTTGAATATGAAACCTAAGAACCCTGGAAATCACATGTAAGGGTTCTCTTTTTCCATATTATTGCAGGGAGGACTCCGCCTTTGATACACCGTCAGTGCTCTTATGTGGGAGCTTTGCCCTTAGCGAATGAGATCTCCTTTATCCAAAGTCTAGCCAAACCACCGTCAAGGAGGTTGTGGATGGCACAGAGTGTAAGGTACACTAACTTCATGGGGTTCCGTGAGGTGTGACGATGTTAAGGTTTACTGAACCCTATACCTATAGTGTACCTAACATTATGTGCCACCTGGTGCAAGTTATGATATTTGAGCAGAGGGGGATTATCGGACATTTAAGCCATGGCAGGATGCTTAAGATTTTCATTCAGCAGTTCAGTCGGGTCCAAGAAAGTTACCGACCGCAGATATGAAGCACTACTAAAATATCTTTGTAACGCCATTTTTCAGCTTGCCTCACATGCACCTTCCTTATTCTCTGTCCTTAAACAGCAGACCGTCAAATATCGAAATAACGACCAAAAAGTGAGGAATGATCTTGAACATTATGCTAACTTAGCCCTCAGCCACTTCCCACTGCAAATGCACTGAAGGTCTTGCTGCTTCTTACTGAAAAGTTTTCTTCTTTTAACTTGTCGAAGTAAGGACCAAACGTAAAACATTCAAGCTGGGACTATTTCCAGGACTCATGAATATTTTTCTCTCAGTGGCGTAGCTACAGGGGATAGAGGGGGCGGTCGCCCCCCCCCCCTTGGCTCGAAAATTGAAAAAATTCGGAAATTTTTAAATATCCGAAACATAGCTAAACATTTTAAAATTTCCGAAAAAGGTTAAAAATTTCCAAAAAATATAGCAAAATGTAGTGAAATATATCAGATTTTTTTGCCTCGCTGCGCTCGGCATCTAATGAGCGTTACTTTTAGGAAATTATAGTAAAATGTAATAAAATGTATCAATTTTTTCTTAGCCTCGCTACGGTCGGCATCTCACACAACTTATATATGGCAAAATATAGCAAAGTGTAACGGAATATATCAAATTTTTCTTTGCCTCGCTGCGCCCGGCATCTGATAAAGCTTATATTTAGCAAATTATAGCAAAATGTAGTAAAATATATGATTTTTTTTCTTTGCTTCGCTACACTCGGCATCTAATAATTTTTATATAAGGCAAAATGTAGGGAAATATATTAGATTTTTCTTTGCCTCGCGTACGCTCGGCATCTAATGAAACTTAATTGTTTAATAGAATCAATTCTTTCTATAAGTCATTATATGGTTATTATTCATAAATATCGTTTTCTTTCCTTCTCATTGAAGGAAATGTGTGAATACATGTTACTGCATTAGGCCTAAATAATTCTATGACCTGCACTGTACGGATCACAATATATTGTCAAGAATTCCTTGATACTAGACTTGACATATATCTTTAATTATTGACTTGAAAAAGGCTTTAAAGATAATTACCTTCCCGACGTAAAAATAAGAAAAAAAACATTAAGTTAATACAACACAATTGGGTAAATAAATGGATTTGAAGGCTTCAATTGCAAAAAGAAGTAAGAAAAAATTCGCGCCTCGCTTCGCTCGGCGATTATTACAAACTTATACGTCCCTGCAAAGCCCTAGTGGTAAAATGAGCTTAGGGCCTACATTCACAATTGTATGTGTATTACGTATCACGTAAGTGCATTTCCATATGTATAATACTGTGTATGTGTAGTATGCTTAAGGAAATGTAAATCATTCAACCTGAGTTGCAGTATAGAAGAAGAAAAATTCGGAAATTTTCAGATGAAAATTGGGAAATTTTGGGGTCTTGCCCATGGAAAAAATCCTAGCTGCGCCACTGTTTTCTCTCCACAAACATACTTCCTTGTACGCACATGTAAATGACGCAATTACTCAAAAGATAACGCTTTCTTGTCACAGATGATGTCAACAACAATTGGTGCTATTTTCGAGGACACGTTTTGCTCCATTCACAGAGTACAAGTTTGGATCCATGTACCAAATGTACGTGCAGAAATGGAACAACTGATTGCATTTTACAAGAATGCCTAAGTCTACCATGTCCACATGAAGAAAGAATAATCACAGAAGGGAAATGTTGTAGTCATTGTGCAGGTAATGAGTCGTCGCATACCTATTCTTCTTTGCAATCGTTTACTAGTTTTCTAATTAGCAATGGGCATAAGAAGCTAGGGTTTGGGGGTTTCCTCAGTCAAACGCGGGGGATAACGTATGCTTACGCCCTTTTTTGCAAGGACGAACCCCTCATTTCTCAACTTTGTGAAATTTTTCAAATTTTTCAAATTTTATTAAGTGTACTATAGAGAAAGACGCCTTCACTTCGACCTTTCCCCACGATGGTGGTCTAAAAAACGTTCAGCCTATTCCTTTTTCCCTAGCTGAAAAGTTTAACAACGTGCTTGCAAAGCATTTGATATTATGCATTTTTGTTAATATATGTATACTTTTTTATGTTTATTATTATGATTCATTGTGTAAAAGTACGGTTGTAACTTATCTTTGCTCAGCCTGAGGCTAAAGTTTATTTGGGGTCACATCTCACAGGCGCGGATACAGGGGGGCGCACCCGGCGCACGCCCCCTTTTTTCGATGACCAACGATTTTTTTATCAACGATTCTGCAAAAAACCCCCCCCCCCAAAAAAAAAAGGTCCTCGTAAATTCGGATAGTGTAAGTATGCAAGATCTAAAGTGCAAAAAAGCAAAAAAAAAGGTCCTCGAAAATCCTGGATCGCTTCCTGGCGCCCCCCCCCTGTGTGTAATCAGGAAAATGATCAGCCCCCCCCCCTGTGTGTAATCAGGAAAATGATCAGCATTTTCATCATTTGAAGTAATATTCCAAGTCAACGATTAATAGGGTGCTCGCGGGGTTTGAGCCACATCCTGAATCCAAGGGCGGATTATACAACAGACAACCGGGACATTGCCACTATGCCTGTGTCTATTTGGAAAATGGGAGATGAGCCGAAGAAAATACGCTAATTGGATAGTATTGAGGTAGTTTCACTTTCCAGCTCTTGGAAGCGCAATGCCGAGGGACCACAAAACACACACATTTATAGACGTTTGTGTATGTATATATATTTCTTATATAATGTAATATATATCATATGATATATCATATATATCATATGACACAAGTCAGAATTAAGATAACATAATATTTTATAGCTTTATACATATATATACATATATATATATATTACTCCAAAGTGCATATTTGGGAGACATTTCCATATATATATATATATATATATATATATATATATATAGATAGATAGATAGATAGATAGATAGATAGATAGATAGATA
>WURT03000020.1:126556-137799 GCA_009936505.3 Holothuria glaberrima
GGTTGCATCTGGAAAGTGGAATCTGTGGACAAATGTGAAAGAAATTAAATAGTGTACTTGAAGCGCTTTTTCTAAAGCTATGATAATTCTTTAAGGAAGGTGGCTCTTTAAGGAACACGATAAATGCTTCATCATAAGGACGAGGAACTACTTTCGATTGGGTCTGATCACTTTTGCAAGCAAGTTTAGTGATTTGTCAGTAGCACAAAATGTAATAATACTTCGGTACAAAGATTTTTCGCAAAAGCTATATATCTTCCCCAAACAAAAAACTATTCTTCCCACTCTTAAAGCTCTTATTTTGAGAAATGAGCATTTTACTCAGTTGCTGAAGTTGAGATTATCCCCTGAGTAGATCGTACCACGGATGATCTATTCAGGTGGGATTACCTAAAACTGTTATATCTCCTTCACTTATTATCTTCACCGGCACCATTGGTTAGGTATCTAATGAAGCCCCCCATACACGAAGGGGTTCAGTCGGTTGTTTTAAAATTCTTTTCAGAACTCTAGAAATCAGTAGCCTATATACGGTCCAATAGGAATCAAGTAGAAAGTATTATATCTGCGATCATCAGGCTCAGATCATCGTGACGGATTTTAGGGGCATTTATTTAAGCTTTGAATGAACAAATCATTTCAAATGAATCCATTTGAAACGACAATAAACTATTCATTGAAAATTCTTACACTGTGGTACGTAAATTGAGGTTTGACTTTAGAAAAACAAACATTCGTTTACCTTTTTATTGGAGTCTTCATGACCACTGAAGACAAATTATAACTTTACAGGATGTAAGGATATTCCTGTTAAGACAATGAAAATTTTAGATTCTAACCAATGAAATGGTTATCGACGTAGTCCTTCGTCAACTTGAATCCTTAACATCTGGCCATAATCACCTCTTGGTTTTCTCTTTCTAATGTGGTAAACGTTTAAGAAAAGAAAAGGCGAAGAAGCAAAGTGGAACCCCTGTACTCCTCCAGGGCACTTTAGTTCGGCTTTCTCTTCCCCCGGAGAGAACGAAGTTTTTTGTTGAACACATCCCTACAACATCGTACTTAGGGCGTAAGTCAAAAAAGCCGCTGAGCAGTCTAGGCTATGACTGGACTTCGTCGGCTGGGCAATCGATTTCGACGGCATGCCGTGTAAGATTGGAGGAAAACCGGGGAATCCGAAGAAAAATCTATGTATTGAGCGGGGTTTCAACCCTTGTAAGAAAACATTGATGCAAATAGCGTAAACGACCCTACCACTCGCTGACCCCAAATCGATTTGCACATACACTGCCTATACACTTACAACCTCAAGTGAAGGTTCGATATTTAACCAATCATGTACTACATGTGTGTGTGTGTGGGGGGGGGGGGCGGTAGATGGCGCACATAAGATGATGTTATCCCATCTGATGAGACATACCTATGAAGTCAGAGTAAATTTTGCATAAACGCACCTGTGATAGTTAGCACACGGGATGGATCCTTTGATCATTTGTATCCTCTTAAAGATGCCGTCGTCCCGCTTTTAGAAACTTTTGCTCATGAATGGTTGCTAACATGCAAAATGGTGCTATCTTTGGGGAACTTTCGAACTGATCATATGCTGAAGAATTCTCATAATTTCGTGAATTCTCCGTACTTTTAGTTGGGTACAAAGAGAAGGCTGTTTTGTCTAAGTGGAGGAGTGACTTCTCCCCATAAGAAATTTTTGCATATGGATTCTTTTCGGAACTCGCCGCAAACCCTTCTGTCAACCATCAAATTTCGCTGTAAAAATGGCATGTTTTGCACTTTAACTTATCATAACTTTGTGAGCATAGCACTTAGACATTTCTTTCCTGTGTCATTTAAGAGATCATTTCGTTCTCTTTTAAATGATGTACATTTGTCTCCCGTTCGTGCCTAGCAAGCCCCGTACTTCCTAACCTGAAAAAGTAAAAAACGCTTCGGAAAGTAGTGTGAACTTCAAAATTTCCGACTTCCCCGCCTATTTATCATATGCTTACCCCTCGTTGGATTACATAATCAACTTTTTTTCTCATAATAAGTAAAAGTTCGATGACTCTTCTTTTTTATGATATAAAACTTGATTTTATTAGTCAATATAAAGACCCGTACTTTGCTGTAGCAAATCAGATATGATGATACAAATTTCTGAATTTCGCACTTGGCCATGGCTTCAACACTCTCTCTCTCTGCAGGGGAGAAACTGACATCAATGAGTTTTTCGGTTATTTGTATGGCCTTCTTGGTACTTAATTGAAGATAAAACGCGAAAATATGACGCAAAAATGCACAAATTCTTTCAGTTAAAGTTTTTGAGTAAGAGTCGATAACTCTATGAAGAATACAGCATTGTAATTTCTTGAATTTTTCACAGCGATTGTATACAGTGGGTTTTAAATACCCAAACAAAATGGATTAGTCCAATAAACACCCTCACAGCAATTTCAGACAAAAGAAAACCGTAAGCTCCCTGTGTGCGCAACGTTTATTTCTCCGATAACAATCCTTTTCTAGGGCAAAGGTTTCCGTATGAAATTTACGTAAGGTGGCTGGGATGCAAAATGGTAACATCTTTGGCAAATCTTTACACTAACTGCATGCTTCGAAATTCTTATTATTTACTGATATTTTGACTGTGGCATTGCAACCCCTCCAAGGCTGAGACGAACCGGCATAGGGCCTCAGTGGAAGCTGATTGGTAATTGCAAAATACTAACATGAGCAACGATAATTTAGACCATCCCGTGTCTACAGGAAATAAGCGAGAGAGGGAATGTGAGAATAACCAAAATAAGTGTTGTTGGACTAAAAAGCATGTCTAAAAATGTTTGTTCTTAGTATAAGTGTATTAACATTCACCATCGATCGACAATGGGTGCACGCGAAGCGCGCCTTAAAATGTGTAAAAAATGTATAAGGACAAAAACACAAGCTGGCACATCATGTACAAATGATACCGTACCGCATTGGCCGCTCATGATATTAGATTGCTCTAAGATCCCTTGATATGCGTAATGCCTACAGAGCCTGGGGATGTATCTTTATAATTCAGAAAATTGTTTTTAGAATAATTGCGTGTTACTTTGTATTTTTTTTTATGAAATATGGTGTGCGGACCATCATGAATGAGCGCTAAGCGCGCCAAAATTTTACTGTTAAAATCCCTTTTATGACAAAAGTTTCAGGCAGACTCCTCACCGATTTACTTTTGAACCTCATTGTAACAAATGTATCTGCCAATCAGAAGGTAACTCTTCTGCCTGGTAATCCCTTAAATTTTTCAGTTTTCATAAAATACATATGTCTTCCCCTGAGTTCCTCTGGTTCCCAGTCATGCAATGCTATGCTCCTCCATTATTACTTCTTTGCGCACAAGCAATCAGCCTTATTGTAAGACCCCCACCGATGAATAATTCAATTACACTTGAGACCGTGTAACATGCAGGGCCCCTGGTTACATGATAATTAATAATTAGCACAGCAATGGGGTTGGGATTGAACTTGAAGGGCTCTGGGCGGTCAAAAATTTTGACTAGTTTGTGAAGTATTCGAGGAAGTTTTGATAGTTTTAGAACAATTTGTAGTAGAAATGATACAAGTAAGACGCACAACTCACTACCACCGCCACTGACAGGACGGGGCGGGCGATAAAGGTCATGACTGGGGAATGCCCTCCATCCCCCTCTTGGTGGCGCCTTACACTACACGGATAAAATGAACAATTTTAACAGCCGAAGTTGTGAGCTTCGATAGTAACGAAAACCCATCTATTACCCTAACCATGGGACAGAGAGGTAGTGTTATCAATCACGCTGTGATTCAGTTATAAATCGAAGTCCCTCCGAGATCAGATTCTCATGCATGGCGAGGGGGGAGGGGGTGGTATAACACCTCCCCAGTCAACTCCCTGGTCTCTTGTAACTTCAAAAATGTAACTAAGTTTTACACCGTAGAAGAAAAACATACATGAACAAATAAAGTTACTAAATTCTTGTATGTTTTCATCGTTTTTTCACTCTATCAACACTGTATCTCTATCTACCATGTATCTTCTACAACAGAATGGACTTATTGGATTGTGGCAGTCGATACAGTAATTAACTTGACTTGACATTAGGCAGATGAATTTTTTTAACTCTCTACTAGCGTAGCGTCCTCCAAGTCCATCTTATTTACAATATCATTTTATTTCTGAGTTACTTCAAGGGTAGAGGTTACTTTTTTAAACCAATTTCTACTAACGGTTAATCGACGAAACACAGCAGCTTGCATTTTATTAGGATTTAATTACCCCGCCTGCACTTGCTTGTTACGGATATAATTTGATTGTGATTCTAGTATAGAGTCAATACGTGTCGCAAATATTCTTTCTTCATCTTTTGAGTAGAAGTTAACCGTCTTATTCCATTTATTACAGACAACTCGTGGTTAAAAAATAGACGGCTACGGGGATGATTAACTTTGCCGTTAATACAAGGGCGTATAGTTCTGCAAGCCGGTAAACCTCATTTGTGTTGCACAACTAATCAATTGCAGTTACAGTAGCGTGCAGGGGGTCTGAAAAGGTTTTGCGACCTTAAGAGGATTGAAATATTTGGGCCTTACAGAGAGTGATACACTTATGAGAGACTGAAGGACATTGTGAAAGCTGCTGGTTGGTTTAGGAACTAGTTGTTGGTCATACTCTAGCAATGGATACTATGTTACCCCGAGGGAGAATTGTTCAGTCTTAACGGTAAAGTTGTGTTGCGCCACAAACCAATAACTTAGGCTACTTCAATTAGTATACCTAGCAGTACAGTAAAGCCACGTCTCAGGGTTCCTGTGAAGTCTCGTACCTCTATGGACTGGTAATTCCTTTTCTCAAGTTTTCGATTGTTGTGAAAAGTGGTCTCTAATTCTTCTAAAAAGACACTACAAGTACGTCGGAAACAGGGTCCGGAAGGAACAGCAAAGATCAAGAACATTTCTGTGGTCTATTGCAACGCTCGTCAGGTGTATCTATTACCAGATTACTGAGGGCAAAGAAGTATTGATGGAAATATTCTTTTAATTTTTTGAAAGAGAAAGATATTGCTGGACAATTTCTGGTGAGTATTTATTTACACGTGGCTGTACCGTTTGATTTTACCCTTTAATGTTTAATTAAGCGGGATGTTACTTCGAGACATTATTTTGTTTACTTACCGTACTCTAATATATTGTTTTATTGCGTAATACTATATTTAAGCTAATTATTTGGCTGTTTTGTCCTTAAAGGTTAATTTCTCCCCGTGTTTCAACATTTTACCCACAGGTCCTTGTAGCACCATCGTGCAGTGGTTCTACTTACTCGCAACTGATATTTTTGCATTGTTTTATTTTGCGTTTTAAAGTGTTGCTTTTTGGAGCGAATTCTGGCTTTCATCACACCGTTCATTTCACGCAACAATTAAACAACAATTTTTGCTTTGCCTATTGGAGAAATACAGTAGACAAAAAAGTCTACAGTGGCCTGGTTTACTAATCTCCAGAACGTTGTACACCGTGGTTCATTGATTGTCCTGCCAACCTAGCTATGGCACTGCCATGACTTTTTTATGGGAGGGCACGGGAGGAACTTTGAGCCTGCCGCGAGCCATTTTATGTCATGACAGTCTAGATGGAATTGAATTTATATTTAAAATAGGGAAAGCCTTCGGTAGACATTCTTCCCTCAAAGTTTCTAGTGGTACCGACATATGAAGGGGAGGGGGGCTTGTAGGGATATGGTAAGCCAAGCTGCCCCATGTAGCTACATCATGAGCTGCATCCCAAATTTGTCGGCCCTACAATCTAAAAATAAATGAGTAATTAGTAAAACGTTGTTTTGACTCATTTCTACATACAGAAGTATGTGTTCTCAAGGGAGGAAAGTGTAGCTGGAAGTGACTCGGGGGTTATTATGGCTTCATTTGAGTAATCACCTTTGTCAACGTGAAGATCATAACTGTTGGAACTCAATGGAAATATTGCGCGTGTGTTGTACAATTGCAACTTAGGCGGGGCAGGCTGATTCTGTGATTTCAACTAAAAATCTACACTGGAAACAGACAACAAAATGGCGGTCCGTGTGCAACCAAATGATTCTCTATTCCTCTTCAAACCAGGATATGGTGCTTTGTTGCAACTAGTATAACCGTACATACAGTATCAGACTTTGTTAATGTACGGGTGTTTATGCATTGATGCATAGATAATTACGTACTTACTACACAAGGGATACGGGATTCCTTAATCCTATCAACTGATGGCTTCAATAGATACATTCGAGGTAATCCCCACGGATCGATGAGTGGGGGATGCTGGACCCTTTCCCGACAAATATGGGTTACATCCCCTACAAAATATCTGTCAAGAACGGTTAACTTATAGCCCTCGTTTTAGGGTATACGGTAGGTAATATTTGCAAGAAGGACAGAAAGGCAGAAAAGTATGACGGCACGACAAGATGAGCAAAGAAGTAAATAAATAAAATAAAACAAAAAAGTGAAAGAAAAAAAAAAAAGAAAAGAAAAGAAAAAAAAAGAAACCCTATCGGAAAACGCAGTTTACCATATGGCAAGGTAAAATTTGGGCCACCCGTTTTCATTTATCTGCTACAACAGCAAGTCGATAGACATGGATCCCGGTGGCAAACCTACATGGACCCCATATAGGTGAACCCATATGGGGCCCATATGATTTTGCAACCAAGATCCATAAGGGGCCCATATGCCCATATGACCCATATGGGGTAGTAGTCTGGTACCCATATGGAGCAATTGCCCACATGGGACCCACAGCTATCCCATATGGGTCATATGGGTTATCTGGGCTGGCCCATATGGCCCCTTATGAATCTTGGGTGCAAAATCATATGGGCCTCATATGTTCATCGATATGGGGCCCATAAGGGGCCATATTGGAATGTTACCTGGGATTAAGTGCTAGCTCCAAGGTAGTATACTTCTATGGTAGGAACATGAGATTGTCTTCGACGTGGGGCTCAGTAACTAGTCTTAGGCAGGAGCGGCGCCACTGGGGTGGGGTAGGCATTTCCCCCATGTTTTTTTAACCCAAAAAATAAAATCGTCTAAATAACGCTTTAAGACACATAATTTTGTTGGGGTGGGGGTGAGGCGTTACAGTATGTTACCTAGCTATCACAATATTACTTGCTAGAAACCTAAGAACGAGCATTGGGCATTTGACTAACTACTAATTACCTGCACTAATTATTTTAATGTTGCATATAGTTTGCAAGTTTTCGACCTTGATATTTCGGTTTTTGGGAACCGACTAACAAGCACTGATCTAAGCGAAGATCCACCGTACAGTAGGTAAGCGAGTAAAGTAGTGCTAAGAAAATTTTGGGCTATAAAATAGCTCATGTGTCGCCTGAAATGGACTTTCTCACAAGTTTACTCAAGTGCAGACCGCCTTATGAGTTTGTTAATAAGGCCTCGGAAATAAAACAATTAGATTCTGTTGACTGAAAACATATTCAATAATGCAGTGAATATCCAAAAGCACTTACACTTTATGACACTTATGTAACCATGTGCCGGTATTAAAACAAATACTGTTCGGCCTAGAACGAGTTTACCTTGCATCATTTTCCACAAGACATGCCTGCTGTAACAGCTTCCTTGGTACTGTACATCTTTTTAGTAATCTCAAATTCAAGAAATTTCTTACCAGATAATATAATAGATTAGGAAGACGAGTCTAGTGCTGCAGAGTTCGTATCTTAAAAGGTAGAAATTAGGTCAGGATATCTGTTTTAACTCTGCCAGATGCATGCAGAGGTAACAGCTAAGCCAAAAAGGTAGGTACTCGTTTATGGATATTTTCGGGGGTCCCATAAACGTGAATATATCGGGGGCCGTAACTCAGGGGCGGGGCCACCGGGAGAAAGGGGGTGGCCGCTGGAAAAGGACAAAGAGAAGGAAAAAAGAAGGGTAAAGAAGAAAAGAAAACGAAAGGAAGAAATGAGGAAGCGAAAGAGAAAGAAGAAGAGAAGAGGAGGGGTGGGGTAGGCCTATATCTGATCTACATGATTAACCTACAGCTTCCAGGAAGCCCTATCCCTGTGTTTGCAGCCTTTTTATACCATTTTATAATGCCCAAATAAAGCAAGGAATATTTTCGTAATGATTCAAAAATGTTTCTGTGGACTCTACGCACGTATTTTTGCGTAAAAACTTTCCCTGAATAGAAGGCAGTAAATTATCCAAAAAAAGGGGGGGGGGGGATTCAGGAGGTTTGTTGACAACATACCCTTCTCTTAGACAACAAAGGCTTCTCTGCTCTTTCACCCAACCAAAAATTAGAATTCACCAAATTATCAACATTTTCCAGCCATATATGATCAGTTCTGAAAATATCCCAAAGACAGCACCATTTTGCATCTAAGCAACCTTAAATTACCAAGAATTTCTCAAAGAGGAGGGGGACACCCCTCCCCTTAGACCCCTTCCCCAGGACGGCCCTATTTTACCCAACCAAAAAATTAAAATTCACTAAATTATCAACATTTTCCAGTCATATATGATCAGTTCGAAAAATATACCAAAGGCAGCACCATTTTACATCTGAGAAACCTTAATTACCAAGAATTTCTCAAAGGGGAGGGGCAAACCCCTCCCCTTAGAACCCTTCCCCAGGACGGCCCTATTTTACCCATTCAAAAAAATTAAAATTCACTAAATTATCAACATTTTCCAGTCATATATGATCAGTTCGAAAAATATACCAAAGACAGCACCATTTTTGCATCTAAGCAACCTTAAATTACCAAGAATTTCTCACAGGGGAGGGGAACACCCCTCCCCTTAGACCATCCCCCAGGACGGCCCGCTTCAACCCAACCAAAATATTAAAATTCACTAAAGTATCAAACAAAGGGGAGGGGGACACTCCCCCAGGACAGCAACCACTCACACCATGCTTTGCCACCCCTATCAAAATACCCTGGCGCCACCCCTGGTCTTGGGGCCCATTTCGGTTCTGTTCCTCAACGAGGGAGCGAAGCCCCCAGAAACTGTGGAGCATTTACACAATTGCAGGCACCAGAATAAGGCATTTACTGTCTACAAATGGCTTAAGCACGCACTAAACCGGTCTTAAAATCTCAGTCTTTCTATATCTTTTCAAACGGAGTTTTGCAATAATTCTACTAACCTTGTTCTATGGAAAATTATCACAGGACAACAAGTTAAAAAGATGAATGTACGCACATCGCGCCAAAAAATAACAATTTTAAGAACATTTTAGAATTGTTCTTCATTTTGCATAGCAATAACCTATCTACAAATAGTACTAAATACGCACTTAACAGGCCTCAAAATTGCAGTTTGGCCTTTCAGCCTTTTGTTTCATAATAAGTCCTGGCTAGCCAAGACTTATGGCCATTTGATTTTTTTATGATGCTGCAAGTTTGAGGTGGGCAAATCGTAAAAGTTAAACGGCCTTTTACATTAATACAATGCACGCTTTGTTCTTCGTGAATTACCGTAATAATTGGACAATTACTAAAGGGTGCGGACAAAGCGCGCCGAAAAGATCATTTTAAGTTATTTCAGTAACGTTTTAAGGCACTGCATCTACATAAGGAGTCGGAAAGCGAGCCTCCCTCGCAACCATTGCAAAACAAAGTTTACGCGCTTTTAAGTATTTACAAAAACTACGAATGCGCTCCGACTTGACGATTTGAAGACAGACTCTCATCGTCCCAAATACATTTTTGATGTGGGGATATCAAAATTCTCAGTTGGTGACTGCTCTTTGATGGACATCAAAGTTTGAAAATTTGAAAAGTGCAGAGTAGCCCACATTGCACAAAATGCAGGGAGTACTCAGATTACAGTACATAGCATTGTGTGCTCACTAGGACATAAACTTAAAGGAAAATATTGCGTTTGTTTTACAGAAAATTTTTATATTTTTTATTTTATTTATTTAAACTTTGAAACAGGGTTAAGAAACTCGGTTAGCTGAACAGGTAATCCAACCCGAGGCCCTGATTACAAACAAAAGTAAGAAGTAAAAAGTAAAGAAATATAACATATAAAAATTTACAAAAAATTAAAAAGGAGATGAAAATAAAATAACATCAAACATAAAAGGTGGCATGTAAGGCATGAAAAAGAAAAACATAAAAAACCATACACAGAATTCAAACCAAAAGTAAAAAAATAAAAATTAAATAAAAAATAAAAGGGGTTAAATGATATCATGGATAAGAAGTTTAAAACAACTCAGAGTTTTAGCACCCCTACGTTCTGGAGTTAATAGTGCATTCCAGTCCTTTGCAGCCAAATAGGAAAATCTTCTTTCATGATACTCTGTTTTACCACCTTTTAAAAAGAGACCATTTGAGGTTGCTGATCTATATGAGTGTGCATCTCTTGTGAACTGGAAAAGCTCTCTCAGATATTCTGGTGCCAGTGCATTTAGGCTTTGAATAAGATTATTAACCGCTTTTCTTGGATACGCCTGTCCATTGTTTGCCATTTTAATGTGTCAAGAAAATGATGAGAATTTTGCAGGGTGTTTATATCATTAAAAATTGCCTTTGCTGCTTGTTTTTGCAGGCAAATTACTTTTCCATGTTTCCCTCACTACAGTTGCCCCATATACCACTACAATAATCTAATATTGGCAGGATGTAACCTGTATAGTATAGTATACACGTATCTTTGTCAATAAATCAATGAATAAACATAATTAATGTGGGAATTCTATGATAGCGTTGGATCTATATATATATATGTATACACCCAGAAGTTTTTCAGACTCAACATTTTCAAGTAAGCAACCATTTACCTTAACAGATAGTGTTCCATTTTTGATGAACTTTGACAGCATCTGTTGTGATCCTAGCAACATGTTTTTAGTTTGATTGGTGCTCATTACCATTTTGTTCACCCGTTTACTTATAGCACACATATTGGCAGTTAATTTATCATTGATTTCATTAATTTTCCTACCCATTACGTAAAAGGTGGTGTCATCGGCATATACATGTAGTACATGCAATGTCTTAACGACAGACCCCTATCATTAATGTATATTAAAAATAACAGTGGTCCCAGAATCGAACACGGTACTCCACATACAACCTGGCCAGGTCATACCGAAGACTTAAAAATGGAACCCTCTGCCATTGTGCTTGGTGCTCAGCATAAGCAATGGAGTAGGGAAAACAAGCCAGTGAGCCACAACTGGAAAAAAGG
>WURT03000020.1:161400-178089 GCA_009936505.3 Holothuria glaberrima
TGTGTTAAAAAATTTCCTTATTTTTAGGAACTAAAAAAAGTTGGCATCAGTGAGGGGGCTGGTCCAGCCCCCCCCCCGTGTACGCCACTGAGCCTAATCAGGAAATATGAAAGATGTCAAGAATATCCTTTACATGTTAAATGAAGATGCTTTTATATCGTTGAAAGATTTTACTGTTCTCACTTTATGCTTTGTGCTACCTAATCCCTCTCTGCTTACATGCATGAGCCTATAAGCCTACTGCTTTAAGGCACATGAAAAAATAAAAATTTACTGTAAGAACCCCTCAAAATTTCCCTCAAATTCCGCATAACTGTGTTTCCATGGTAACTCGCTTCGTCAGGTACACTAGATTGGCTAGGCAAAATTCGATTTAACCATGAACTTTTGAGTTAACAGGTAAAGGGCAGTACGAAAGTTGAAATTATATGATAGTAAAAGAATTCCTTACAAAAGTATATTTCTGTTTGCCATGCGGCTAAACCGGTCAATTATACATTGCCAAAGTCCATTCTTTCTGTCATTTCTCTTTCAATGGAAAGCTATGATAAACTGGCTAGCCGTTCCTCCCACATTGTTTACCTGAGGAAGTTTTTAATGATCTTGAGTTTGCTAAATGACCGCTCCGAAGAGGCTGATGACACGGCTATGGTTCCAAAGATCTGATGAAGTAGCTTAGTACCTTTCGTTTGGAAAAGTGGGCGACTACTGATTCTTTGGAGTACGACATCAGTGTTGTACATACGGTAACATTGGTACCGTATGTTGTGTTACAGATGAAACGATGGGAATTGCTATAAAAGAAATTTTAAGAACTTTTCACTGTGTTAATCAGACGTACATTCATCGGAATGGAATTTATTTATTACTTGTAACTTTCACTGGTTTAAAGAAAAGAGGCAGAACTTGTCAGTCTCTCTGATCTAAAGCTAAAAAAATCTCCTTCCCTTAAACTTATCTTCGTTTCCCTTTCTCTCAGTTTCTCCCTTTCTTCTTTCCTTAATTTGCCCGTTTTTCAACCCGGTGGTTTGAGCTAATCTTCCCGGTCTAAATCGTCAGGGGGGACTTTGCCCCCTGCCCTCTCCCCCCCCCCTACAGATACGCTACTGGCTGCTACTAAGCGATGTATGAAGGAAGAAAGAAACAATTGTGTTACGTAAGTCGAAAAGAAACATGTTGCACCTTTAACATAATCATTATTTGCTTCTAAAATGATTGTTAAATGATGATCGCTAACTTTGACAAACTGCATGAGGACTTGCTCACTGCAAAGCACGTCGTGAACCGACAGCGGACTTGACAACTACCTGTCTACATAAAGGCGAAAAGGCTGAAGATGCAGCAAACGAATTGGAATCAAGTTTTACACGAGAAGAATGAACGAAAGTCTCTCAGACTTTTGCACAGTCCTTTCATGATCACTGTAAAAGTTTCTGTTAAATTACGGGATAAAAGTAAAGAAATATGTAAGAATACAACGACAGTGTTGTCAATTAGCTTAAAAAAAATTACAGGACTTTTTGTTTTGTTTCATTTGCATTTATCGATTTTTTTTTGTTGCTCTGTTATTGTGCAAAATTTAACAGACGCTTTAAACAGTTAATTAGTTCATTAAACCTCTCTGTGACTATTTTGTCTAGTAGAGGTGTGCAATGGCTTAGTTTTTGACTTCCAGACCAGGTTCGTAGCCTGCGGGAAGGGGGGCAGTGAGCTACTGCCCCTGAGATTCACAACTTGAAATAAAAAAAATGGCCTACTCGAAAAAATACTAAAAGTGCAGAAAAGTTCGATGTCATGATTATGTTTTCAAGTCCCTCAGAACATGATAAATAGCATATAAGCAGGGCCGTAGCTAGGGTCACATGTTAAGGGGTGTGAAGGTACCAAATTCCCGCTACCTGGATGTTTTTTTTTTCAACTGAGTGGCAGCGTATAAAGTGGACTTTTTTTACACGCCCTGCGTTTTGTTCTATACATTAGTGGGGATCCTTCCTTTGTCACGACGTAAAGGTGCCGTCCTGGGGGAGGGGTGAAAGGGGAGGGGTGTCCCTCTCCCCTTTGAGAATTTTTGTTAATTTAACGGGTTGCTTAGATGGTGCTATCTTTGGACATTTTTTGAGCTGCTCATGTACGACTGAAAAATGTCCATAATCCAAGGAATTCAGCAGCAGTAGGGATCCTTCCTTTGTCACGACGTAAAGGTGCCGTTCTGAGAGAGGGGTCTACCCTCTCCTTTGAGAAATTTTTGTTAATTTAAGGTTGCTTAGATGCAAAATGGTGCTATCTTTGGGACAATTTTTGAGCTGCTCATATATGGCTGGGAAATGTCCATAATTTAGTGAATTCTAATTTTTGGTTAAGTGAAAGAAGAGAGTAAGCTTTCTTAGAGAAAAATACGTTGTCAACAAACCTCCTGAACCCCCCCCCCTTTTTTTTGGCTTCCTAACTGTCTTCTATTCGGACAATTTTTTTCGCAAACATACGTGAGTGGAGTCAACAGTAACATTCTTGGACTATTACGAAAATTTTCCTTCATTGTACATTATAAAAGAGCATCTTAAGGCTGCCAGATACCTGGAAGCTCTGGATCAATTATTAATATTGGGCAAAGACATAATGCTTATTACCTGTCATCCAAATGATAATATAGAGTATGACACCAAGCATTTCACATCTATCGTATTTTTACTAATTTTGAACGAAAATCCAGACGAATGGCTTCCAGCAATGGGAATGGGCGGGAGGTAGAGAATAGGTGCAGGAAGGCGATATTAGACCTCCCTAATAGGTATAGCAAAAGGAGTGAAGGACTAACACGCACATTTTAGAATGCTTTTTCGTCCTAACTCGTAAGTGTATTAAAAATCATCATCTACACCGATAATGGCTGCGCGCGAAGATCTGGGTAATTTTTTTTTTTGAAAAATGTATAACTGCAAATACGTACCTTCAGCCTCCCACATTATGCTACAAATTAGATTAAAAGATCTCATATTGATGCGAGGCCCCTACAGGTGTTTGGAGATGTATCTCAGTTTTTTCGGAAAGTGTTGTGATCACAATAGTTCATGTATAATTACCTTAATAATGGTCATGACATGGAGCGCAAACCCTGAAGCATGCGCGCGAAGCGCGCCGAATTTTTCATTAAATAAGATGTCAAATGACAGTTTTAGTTCGATTTTACGTGAAGAAAATAATCTTTGGTATTCTCACTTGATCTAGTTGGAAAATACATACAAAGTTGGCATACGCTCAGTCGGAAAAATATGCTAGACTGAGAAATCAGAAATTCCAACTGGTATTTTAGATGTTCCGACTATCGTCGCTCTGACGAACTTGGGGGGGGGGGTGAGACACCCCCACATCTCCTTGTCACGACGGCCCTGCATATAAGGACCCCTATTTTCCAAATTTTCCCTAGGAGATCCCCGGATCCCACCTCTGAAAGGTTGTAATGGAGGTAACTCGCACTGATGAATGAACCTCCTTACTATTGCATGACGCTCACATCACAGCTGTAGGCTATAAATTAACGACCCTTTGTATTGTTTTTCACTCCGTGTCACAGCATGCTGATATAAAGTAGCCTATGATAATCTTTCATTACATGCTAAAATCAATGAGCTTACGAAGTACGGTTTAGTCCTGCTTTCTTCTAAAAAGTGACCTGAGTTTTCAGATTAACACTTTTCTTCTTGGCGTTTTAGTTTCTAATCACGGAGTCTCAAAAACGTTTAGATGTATACTCTGGATATCTAGAAATTGCCTTTTCAGCCGGCCTGGGAGGTAGTTTGACAAGAAATGGACCTACGCTACTAACCAACCGGTGATGGCCCTCTAAGTGGCACAGTAGGAAGGGGAAGGTGTGTTTGGGGCACCAGTCTCCGCCTTAGGTAAGGCACCTGGCATGCCACAGTCGGAAAAAGAAACACTTAATAATGAGAATTTCTAAACCATTTGATCACTTCAAAGCTTCGTCAAAGATAGCATCATTCTATGTTCAAGCAACCTTACAAAGGCAAACATTTTTTAAAGGGGAGGGACTTCAGACAGAACCCGCTCCTTTATGCCAGCCAAAAGAAAAGAGAAAAATACATAAAAATGAGAATTATAGTACGCTATATATTGGACGTTGTCATGAACTGCCCTTGGGGATTTCGCCCAGGCTACGGCCCTGCAGGGCCGCCACAAGACCACCAACGACCAATGGCAATCCATTCTCAGACCACTTGAGATCAAACAACTTCTGTTAGAAGAACGAAAGACCTCCCAAAAGCCTTGTGCTCCAAGCTTAGACAGCGGCGTCACAAGTGTCAATTACAGGGTGGTCAAGTGACTCGACTTGCGCCCTCAGAGCCAAGGGCCCGGACTACCTGTTTGATCAATCATCCCATGTGGGAACTCAGCAAGAGTCTTATTTAAGGCCCAGCTGGTGGTTTTATTCTCTTACGACAAAAGAATATTTCTGCATCTATGATTAACGTATAGGAAATAGGAAATATATAGCCCAAAACCAGAGGTGGCGTCAGGATTTGCCCCGACGGGGCAGCCATCCAAGGCCCCGAAGGCCCCGATGCCGTCGAGGTTGGTGAGGGGGATTTGAAAAAAAAACATTCGCACTATACCATGCCATTGCCGGGCATATATTGCATAAAATTTGTATACACCAGAGGAACATAGTTCCGCTCTGGTTAAATGTTTTCCCGAAATCTGAACTGTGAAATTGCAAAAGCGCGCGAAGCGAAAATTCTTTGTTTTGGGTAAGCTTACACTAAAAAGAATTTGTACTTATTTAAAGCTTATATAGGTCAATTGTCGGTAGTAAGGCCCTATCGGGCATGACTAACGTTGAACTTCCTTGAGTCACTAGATTACCGTAAGACAGACACAAGAGAACATTAACTAGGTTTAGCGAAGTGAGATGAAATTCCCTACATTTACATAAGACCATGTATTCTACTTATTAAGTTACTTGAAAAGATGGAAAAGATTTGTACTGTTTTAGTAACGGAACTAAGGAAGAGTGGGCAAAGCATACCGAAAATTTTGGGGTTTATTCCAGAAATGACCCTCTTGAAATCCATAATAAGTAAACCGACCATGAGTAGCCACAGAATTTTCCCCACAGAGGGCCGGGCCATCCCAACCACCAACAACCGCTATGTCGAAAGGTGGTGAGAAGGGGATAAAAAGGAGCCTTATTCTACCCCATGCCATTGCAGGGCACATTTTGCCTAGTATCACTTAACAACTTCAAGAGCCGAGTAATGCACTGAGAGTGTTATTTTGAAACTGAATCGTAACATATGTAATCATTACGAACAGAAAGACAAAAAAAAACTAGGGGCTGTAGACCGTATCGTGGATAACATACATTACAGTATATCGAAACCACCTGGACTACCCCGACCTACCCCAACCTTTGCCCCGTGAGTCACTCACCAACTGACCGTACCGCGTGACACGCACAAGAGAACAGCAACTAGGCTTTGCGATATGGAATGAAATTTACGACCTCCACATAGACTCATGGGTGTCGATCCTGGGGGGACAGGGGGTACATATCCCCTCCACTTTTTGATCGGGGGGACGTAATACAAAATGTCAGCCCCCCACACTTTTCGCTGCCAGGCTTAGTACTTTTCACAAGTCATAATCATGGGCGTAGGAGCTCAATTTGATTTGGAGGGCTGTAACGACGTGCCCGAAAAATGTAACTTACGGTGACTTAAGTGACATAGCCAGAACTTATCTCACAGGGTGTCATGCAGTATGCTGTGTGATTACTGGCCTGGGGGAGGGGTCTCTGAAAATTTTTGAATATTTGAGGGATCTTAGATGAATTTTGGTAGAATGTTTGAGAAAATATTAATGTAAATCCTGCCAAAGTTTTGACATATTCTAGACCCTGAGGTAGTTAAAGGTTGTTCAATATTTAATCGACTAGCAGGTAAGTGGCTGAATCTGATGCTCATAAATATGCCTTGAATAGAAAGCCTTAGTGGGCTGAAATCGACTTTCGTTTTGCTCCTGGGGGATGCCCCAGACCGCCTTGTAAGCCTATGTTTTCAGTCCAAGCACCGTTAGTGTTTACGATCACCTTATAAATACACCTTCACAGCGATGAAACAAATCAACAGAATAGTGGTTTGTTCTCCCCCGCCCCCCTCCCCTCACTTTTGGAACTTGATCTGCGCCCCTGCTATTCTTGCTCAAGACCAGAGTATTAAGTTGTACACAGTGCCACCTTCCGTCATTCGGACGTACTGTGAAGACGCCCTCTATTCCTGATATTTTTGTTCCATACTACATGAACAAATACTCGAGTACGCACAGTCTACCCAAAATCGACTTTCGCCTAGGTTGGTCTCAAGTTTAGTCCAGGTTTGGGATAGACTAGGTGTCTAGGCAAACCTGAACTATATCCAACCCGGAGTAGTTTGTACACATACGGGAGCACACCATTCCAAAATACAGGAGAGATTGACAACATGTTATAAGATGAAAAAGTAATGAACCTGAAAACTTGTATTAACATTTGTTGCTTTTGTGTAAAATAGATCACACTGGAGCGAAAGTTCAGGATGAATCTATGACATAAGCATTCGTAAATAATTTCTTTATTTACATTGTGAGGTAAGCTCGCTTATTTATTTCCAAGATTTTAACTTGATTTGCTTTGAAGTTGACTGGTACCCTGTAATCTGGTGGCGCCATCACCCTATAAGCTTCAATGAGTTTTAACTTCCATGAAAGAAAGACTCTTCTCGACAGAAACAGCTCGCCGTGTAAAGTAATGTCAATAGTATAGGCTCGAATCGTGTAAAGGTAAGTACTTTTCTGCGATCATTCGGAGGCTATGATGTATTTACCGAAGCATCCATCCACAGAAGACTCCCGTGTGACTGACGAATGAAGCTATGGACCTTAAAATACAAGCGGAAAATTGCAAGAGACAATTTTACAGCTACCAGCTTACTTGATAAATTTTGTGTCGTATATGACATGTAACAATTTGTTAACAAAGAGTTATATAATATTAATGTGTAACGAGAGACTATATTTATACAGTAGTACACACAACATCTTGGTCAGTTGGTTTGCAGCCTTGCAGGTAAGCGGTTTCCTTTCTGCACGTCAGATTAATTGAAGAGTTTTTCCAAAGGTTTGATTACAATTTAAATCTTTTATACCTGCATGTAAACTGTTTTTCATTTTCCACATTTGCAAAGATCGAAGTTCTTATCCTTTTGGTGAGGTATTATGTTATGAGAACTGAAAAATTGTCAGGAACGTCTGATTATGATATTCAGTGTAGGCCTATACTTGGCAATTGCATGCATGCTTTTCTATTCCCATACTTCTTGATATTGTCTTTGTCCGTCACTGCGCATTCATTGATACATTTAAAGTAGTTTTGTACCGATATTGCAAGTAGCTGATGTTACCAATACCGATATTTCAGTCTTCAACATCGGCCGATACCGATATTTGGGAAATAGGCATTCTCCATCAGCGGCGTATCTATGGGGGCTGGGTGGCAATGCCCCCCAAAAACATTATTCTGTAACACATTCTTGCCCCCCCCAAAAAAAAAATAATTTCAAGCAATGTGTTAAAAAACAGTTTTCTTTGAAAGAAGAAAATACGACATTTAGGCTACATTAAATACAAACTTTGATAAATATGACGAGCTTAGCAATGAATGAATTCGGCCAGTTGGCAGGTACAAACTTAACTGTCTAATTTGACAAAACATAGCTTTACTGCATGCATGCAGTATCAAGATATACGTACCATAGTCATGTTCAATGCACATTAATTGTACATTCCACTGGCGTAGCTATGGCGGGGGGGGGGCGACAGTCCCCAACTATGAAACCTCGTCGCCGTCCCACTGGCCCCCACTGGGATTTTAGGTGTCAAAAAAATTACATGTGCCAAAAATATATCATTGGTCTGAATGATCTCGAATCTCCATGATAACACTCATGCGAAATGCAAAATTTTCGACGCGCTTGTCACATTACACTCTATATCGTATAACCATTATTGGGGATATAATCAGGCGCGTCGCAACCAGGTGGACAGGGTGGACAATGTCCAGGGACCCCGAGGCTTTAAGAGCCCCCAATCAATTGGGCAAAAACATTCAAAAATCATAAACTCAACCTCAACTCAGTTCCCAACAAAAATCTACGATAATTGTTAAATGAATTACAATGACCTGTGAATACGGCGACAGATGAATACCTGCGACCACGCTATCTTGGGTGAGAATGTTACAGGCCCTAAAGCAGTCTGGCATGTAAAAGAGAACTTCACCTGTATCTCGTCTAACATCATTTATGCCTTGTCCTGTTCCCGCTGCGGCCAGCTATACATTGGTGAAACTAAAAGACGTCTCGCGGACAGATTCACTGAACACTTGCGTTCCATACACATCTAAAGTGCTGGATTACCGGTTGCTATCCATTTCAACTCTCCCGTCATACGATTGATGATTTAAAGGTTTGCATATTAAAATCTTGTAGAGGAGATCGGGAAAGAAAAACCATGGAAGAGCGTCTTATATACCAGCTCGGGACTCTTCACCCCAACGGCATGAATTCCTCGTTTCGATCCTTTCAACTTCCCACTATAACTCAGTAGACCTACCTCATAATTTATTTTTCAAGTCTAATCCCCTTCAAAAAAAATTATTTTTTTATTTATTTATTTATTTTTTTATTTTTATTTTTTCCTTTTCATTTTTATTTTTAGCTTTACGTAATAATTATTTGCGTCCCCTTCCTTTATCTTTACTTATAGCTTTGCCATGCCTTGTAATTCTATTACTCACGGTTTCATTTATTCTGAACTCTATTTTGCGTCTATTTTGACGTAATCTCTATGTACGTTTTATCATAGTCGTGTAGAGGCTTGCGCCTTTTGATTCTATCGCGTCTGCATTTTCACGTAACAACGAGGTGCGCCTTATCTTTCTTTGTCCAGACTAGCGTGCCCACTTGCACTTAACGCACTTTGCTATGCGCGTCATTTTTACTGTAATCTTCGTTCAAATGTAGTCGTTAATGCATACGCCACTTTGATAAAGGTCTATGACCGAAACGTCAGTACTTTTACTTAACTCTTATGGTGTCTTCATTTAACTCCTTTTTCTAATTTTAACTGTACACCGACGCAGAACTACATGTTTATATATGTGTGTATATATATATATATATATATATATATATATATTAGATTTAATATAGCGCACGACGTGACAAAGTCATTCACGTGCACTTTTTAATAGTATAATTTAATATAGATTCCATAAAAAAGACAATTAACATTAATTTAGATATGACTATAGATTAAAAAAGTATGTCTTCAGTCCAGCTTTAATTTTTGAAATATTCGTGACACTTCTTAGAGAGTGTGGAAGGGAGTTTCAGAGTCTGGGCCCAGCTACCATAAACGCACGGTCAACGTATGACTTGGAAGTGGTGCGTGGAACTACCAATCGTAATGTGTCATTGTTAGACCTGATATTGTGCATGGTATTAAAATCTTCCATCAGCATGCATGTCATTGAGATATTTCGGTCCTTTATTGTTTAGGAATTTGTAGATTATCAACATCAATTCAAACTTTATACTTTTGTCAATTGTGAGCCAATGCTTAGATGAAATGTAGGAGGTAATATGATTGTACAAGCAACGAACTGCCATGTCTTGTACCATCTGTAATTTGCCTATGTGGACTTTGGGAACACGAATAAGTAGAATGTCTCTATAGTCAAGACATGACGTCACAAAAGCGTGCAGTAGGCTCTGAGTGGCTTCTATAGTAAGACATTTTCTAATAGAGCGGATAGCTTGCAAGTGCATCATCGCCTTTTGACATTGCTTGGTGATATGTAGCTGCATGTCTAGGTGCTCATCAAGCCACACCCCTAAATTTCGCACATACGGGGCTTTTTGCACCATGCACTCTCCTACTCAGATTGAATTAGAATGCACTTTGGCTAAGCTGGATTTGGAGCCAAGTCGCATAAATTTTGTCTTTGAATCATTTATTTTTAATTTATTTGATAACATCCAAGCTCTCAAATCCCTCACACAGTTTTCAATTTCAGCAACTGCTTAACTGCTTACCATTGGTTTGTATCTTGGCTAGGGTTAATAGCTAAGTAAAGTTGGTTGTCATCAGCATACACATGAACTTGGGGTAAGTGCTTCTGCATAACAGCAAATATTGACTAGCATACAACAAGAAAGCCACGGGACCATGGCAGCTATAATGGAGTGGTCGCGGTTCGGGTATACCACCTGACTGGAGTTGTACACGCTGAGTGCGATTCTCAGGATAAGAGCTAACCCAGGCAAGTACATCACCAGTGATGCCATAATCTTTTTCCAGTGCGATCTCCAATAGAGGATGGTCGATCGTATCAAACGCAGCGCTCAAATTTAGGAGAACTAGCAGTGTGATTTACTTTTTGTCCATAGACATCAGGATGTCAGATGTAACTTTGAGCGGTTGAATGATACGGCCGATATGCCGACTGGAGATCTGGGAAAAGATCCATTTGATTTATGTGCTCCAGTTGTTGGGTGAGAGCAACTTTCTCAATCACCTTGCTCAAAAATGGGATATTACTAACCGGGCGATAATTACTGTATACTGGATCTAATGCGGTCTTTTTTTAGCAGCGGTTTCACTAGTCCCTCTTTCCAAATCTTAGGAAAAGTGTGATATAACAGGGAAGCATTGACAATGCTGGTAATAGGTGACACAAGTACGTCCAAGCATTCTTTCACCAACTTTGTTGGAAATGGGTCAGAGTGACATGTAGCGTTACTAAACTCACTAACTTTACTTGAAATCTCTAATTCGGTAACAGGGCTGAACTTGTTAAATGTACTTCATTCAATTAGGAATGCCGTAAACCAGAGGCCACCTCCATGCGTAAACCAGCTTTTATTGTCTTTGTCTACGGCATTGTCAGGGCGCTTGACCGGTTACCCCTAGATGGGCTATTTTATGACCGACTCTCCACACATGGACCCAGACATTCGAGCAGATGCCGTTTGGTTACTTTTCTCATATTTTTAAAAAATGATTACAATATATAATGGGCTGATGGAGAGAAT
The DNA here is from genome assembly GCA_009936505.3 of Holothuria glaberrima. NCBI lineage: Eukaryota > Metazoa > Echinodermata > Holothuroidea > Aspidochirotida > Holothuriidae > Holothuria > Holothuria glaberrima. Next base: position 172,545 of record WURT03000020.1, read on the forward strand.
GTTACAAGTCAGTTCTGTTTTCCTTGCCATGAGCAGTACCAGGGTTTTCATTGTGCAGAAGGAGGTCAATTGGGTGTCATACATTAAATGTTAAACGGAATGACTGGGGCAGTTGGCACGAAAAACATTCACTGGGGGAAAATGCCCCCATCCCTCTTGGATCCTTCATTTCCGCTACCACTTTCCCTCTGTGTATGTTCAACCACTCCTCTTTATTGAAGCAAACATAAAAACATAGTTATTTACACAGCCATTTCATCAAGATCCATTTTTTTATTACAGTTATCAAAGGGGCAGTCGTTGATAAGGTAATCCAAAAACAACATAATCAAATACTATGTCCAGGTGGAAAATGTCTTCAAGGGTGGAAAGGAGTTCACAGCTGGGAAAACGACAGTTTTTAAGACCGGACGATTAAGCCTTCGGTGTGGGATCAACTACCTGGAAAAGGGTTCAGAGTATCTATTTGTAGGTTAGTTTAAATATCTAATCAGGATATGGTTTGTCCTGTGAATCGCTGTCATGTGGGAGCAAGCCCGTAGCCAGACAATGCATTGAAGAGGGGGGAGGGCAAAATGGCTTCTATGGGGCGAAAAAATTCTCAGGGTGGAAAATGGGTAAAAATGAATTAAGTTAATGGCAACTTGGAACTTTCTAGGGGGAGAAAAAATTCTCTGGGGTGGGGTTTTCCCCCTGGCGAAAATCCAGAAAATCACCTTGTTTTATATCCCCTTACAAAGCCGAACAAATTCTGCAAAATTTAATCAAACAAGGATTATTATGATTTCGTAAATGAACATAATTACTTTGGCTGTCTCCCTTGTTCCGAATGGATCAATTGGTGTTTACTGAATGTGCGCCCCCTCAGACTTTGCCCTGCCGTGTAGGATGTTACTACCATGCCTTTAGCCAATGCAGTGAAGGGGAGAGATAGCTTTCATTGGTGGAGAAATATTTTTCCTGGACAAAGTGTGATGAAACGAATTAAGGCAATAGTATTTACAAATTTCTAGGGTACGCCGCCCCTACCCCCTTGACCATGGGCTTGGCGGCTACACCTTTGAATCCAATTGTTGTATGGTTATCTGTGTTTGCTAGCATGTAAATAATTACATGTTAGCAAGAGGGAGACTGGACGTGCAAAACTTGGCTTTAGCTTAATGCACGGTGTGTTTCACTCCTGTAGTTATGAGTGAAGGGGAAACCAGTGGCCGCGCAAGGAGGTTCGGTCAGATGGGCGAGAATGGTTTTTATGGGAGCTCTGTAGTAAGTAGTTACCAAGCCAGTGTTTTTCAACCCGTTCTCTCAGATTCACCCCCTTGCCGGTGGGGTAAGGGAGGGGGAGGGGCGTTACCCTTATACCAAAAAGTGAAGTTTGGAACCATGATTTTGCCCCTTGAAATATTTACATCAATACTATCAGGGTAATCAAATTTTGGGGCAAGTATAACAGTATGGATTGGGCCTTTCTGTTTTGCTATGGAATAAGTAAAACCCTACTAGTATTACTGCACTTTAAACCCTACTAGCATTTACTTTAAACTGTTAGTATAGGCTAGTTGTCTCATAATCAGGCTGCTTACAGCACGTACAGCACAAATTCAATAGAATGAAAAAAAATATACCACAAACTTTTCAACCACTAAAATGTGTTCTTTTGAAATCATTTCTGGAATTAATTTGAATTGTATTGAATGTCCTTCAACTATGCAAAACGGTATAAAGACACAAACCACCGCCCAATTATTCAAACTCTCCTACCTCAAAATCTCGATATTCATAGTACACAAATTTGAAATCATATCAGGTGTAGCTTGAACCTGCTGAGAACTATACAAGGATATAAAGAGGTTACGGAACAGAACAAATTAGAATCTAAGTCAACGGAGAAAAAATTAATGGTGCTCTACCTTCTGTGTAAAGCTTAGACTTGCTGAAGTTGTTCAGTGTCGACAAATTACGGGGGAAACTGAGAATTTTCACATAATAATGCAAGTTCAATTAAAATTAACGAACATTGTGAAGTATTTTGATGTTTTTCCTTTGTCCATGTATACTTTGTTTAAAATGTGACAGGCTCAGCTTTAAAATTACGCAAACGACAGTAGCCCGGCGGCAAATTCCTTTCCCAGGGTGGGAACGGCCAAGGGCCAATCCAATAATTCCATCTGAGGTCATGTGACATTTTTGAAAAAACTACTTTCTGGACATTTTTCGTTACTTTACGTCACTAAGGGATCGAAGGCACCTGATTCCCTCTAGAGGGCTACCTCTAGTACGTTTCTTGAACCATACCCTTGATTTCAAACCCATTTTGCAAATTCCTGAAAATCCGGTTTGGCCTCACCCACCCTGGGAAAAGAAATTTAGCAGCCCGGCTGCCATCTTGTTAAGCAGTTTGTTCAAACAATAGCGACACTTTGATCACGGGAACCTCAGTCTCATGGGCGGCGATTTGTTCTCATTATTGGGGGACATGACTCCATTTTCAAATAATTTACTGTGTGAAAAATCAAAGTCAATGGGCGATTCCTCAAATATTGGGGGACATGTCCCCCTCTCCCTCCGGGATCGCCGTCCATGCTCTGTCTTCATGTGAAGGATGATGGGTTGTAATGTAATGTTCGTGTAAACGACGGGCATCTCCTGTTCAAATTGTTACGTGAGTGAGGGCGACTTTCAGTAGTCTAAACAGAGAGGTGGTATAAGCTGCCTGCCTGGTCTAAATCCGCCAAGATGCTGTGCCGTTATATGTTTTCAGCATAGTTGACTTTAGACATTTTCCTCTCTCTCTCTTTGTATTAGGACCACAGCCATATCAGAACTACGGACACGGTCTTACCATTTGCCAGTGGGTGCAAAAGTTTGCACAGCTATCGAAAGAAGTAAAGAAGGGATTCCGCGGAGATTACAAGCAGTATTGTCCGGATAACTTATGATCGAATATATTTTATATATGGAAGTGTGCCAGCGATTAACTAGTGTATGTAATAGCTCTCCAACTATTTCTTCGACGTAAGAAGTGAGAAGAGTAGCTGGGGCTTTGTTTTCTGTCAATGTGAAAGGGGGGGGGGTAAGATATGCTTCCGCCCCGGTCGACACACTTTCAAGACCAGATTCGCCTTATTTGGGCAAGGTGTAAATATATCAAATGTTTTAAATTTAATATCATTATTTTTGAGAAATATTTTTCATAAACTTCACAAAATGTTGCATCTGTTTGGAAGCTCAAATGTATACATGTTTTATTAAAGGGAATGGGATCCTTCCCTCCCCTTAGACCATTTCTTAGCCTAGACGATGGTCTCAAACGTCCACCCTCTCCTTCGTGATGGGCAGTTTCTTACGGCTATGAATTATTTTACTGTTCATTTATTTTCTTCTTCAATGGAGGCCGTAGAGCAATATATACAGATAAATCGAATTGCAAAAATTGGAATTTATTGCATTGTTAGTAAGTGTGGACTTGAACTTACGACGTATACTCTTTGTGTATATTTTGTATGTCAATGTGTGTATGGGTGTGCCTGTACAATTGCTTGGTAGTACGGAAGGGTAAACGTCAAGAACACAGATAAAAACGACTTCTAATCTTACGAGAAGAGCGAAAAAACTCCTTTATCCGTTCTTTCACCAATCAGTCGATTGTTTGTCGAGTCATCCGTCTCTAATTTTATGGTTGTTTTATAGCGATATGGATGCAAGTTGAAACCCATAAGGGTAATTATCTTCATATTAGGTCATGGGCCAGGGGCAATTCAAGTCCCCCCCCCCAACAACAATAATTCTCCGATTCAATATTTTTTAGAAACCTTATGGTCTCCTGAATTAAATCAAGCGGTAAGTCAATATTTTGGGTCTCACTTATTCAAAAGGCCACCAAAAGTAAAATAGAGGCAAAAAGTATGAAAAGTTTGAATTCAATAATAATGAAGAAAACAATCTTTAAAAATGCTTTTGACACATCTGATCACAAAGTTTGTTTATATTTTATATAGAAAAATTCCAAACTAAACGTTTTAAAAAAATATGTAAAAACAGTGACAAATGCCATAATCACCATTCGTAATGATGCTATTTAATACTTTATCATCAAATCTGGATTTCCCAAATCTTGAAACAAAAGCACATTTAGGCCAATATGGCGGAACAGGACCGAAGAAGCGATAACAACGCAGTGAAAAATCCCCACAAAAACAAGAAAATATTTAAAATAATCCAAAAACCACAGAAGATAATCACTAAAAATGTATTTTAATCCAAAAGCCTGAATATCTTTTTGAAAAACTGTACATAAAAATTCAGACATGATTTTCAATATATTTGCAGGGGTCTATGCTAACCAAAATGGCGGAAACACCAAAATGGCGGTCAAAATAATATATTACATAAAATATAATTAGAAAATAATCATTAAAAATACTTTTGACACTATGTGCTCTTGATATCTGGCCATGATGAATAACCAAAAAATTATTTTCAAAATGTATACTGTTGGAATTCAGGTCAACCAAGATGGTAGAAAAAGCAAAATGGCTGTCATTGCAATAATTATTACAATCATAAGGAAAATAATGATTTAAAATTTCTGACAAAGGTAAAATTATCATCTGTCCATATTCTGTTATAAATATTCAAAATGTATTTTCTGGACATTTTGTCGGATCCAGGTCAATCAGATTGGTGGAAATAGTAAAAGGGCCACCCATATAATGATTATGATGTACTAAAATAATGACAAAAATATTCGGGAAAAATGTGTTGGACCAGGCAGCTGTCTTACAGCTCCCTGGTTGGACACAGTTGGTCGTTACAGCTGCCGAATTTTAGGCCAAATAATCACAAATTATTTTTTCAGAGCATTTTTTATTGAATTCGGGTCAAGCAAGCAGCCATTTTGAATGAGACTGTTAAAACTTGATTTCCAGTTCAAGGGACCAAAAACTATTGATTTTGAGCATTTTATGAGCTCTGAAGTGCCTCTGGCTCATGGCCTAAACGTAACGATTGTTCTCTGTTTTACACAACTCAGAAGTAGCACCTATCTAAAATCTGAGGGAGTTGATTTTTGGCAGTTTTGTTTGTCAAGAAGGGAATAAAATTACTCTCTCGTCTATAAATGTGTGAAGTATTTGCCTTATATTAGGCCGTCACAATTATATCTTTTGCAAAATTCTGTGGGCTGCCGCGTTTAGGCACTCCTACAAGTATATTATTCTATTATTCCATCCTCAAACCCAGTGACAAATAAGTTACTCTTCTTCGCATATTATTCAAAGATAATTCTACATTATAAAAAAATGTTTGTTGGATACCTACCTGTGACACAATCGCAGAAGGGGGAGCAGTGAAGTCTGACCCAAAGTTAGCATGAATACCCCCTTCAAGCTGTAATAACCACACATTATTTCCTGGGGGTAAACATACCTTAAAACAGTTCGTCCTAATTTTAATACATGAGTGCGTTGTTTAAGGAATAAACCGCATTTGGCGAACTATTATTGGTGAATAAACCGTCGAGACTCCAAATTTGACAAAATAACGG
>WURT03000020.1:187131-204515 GCA_009936505.3 Holothuria glaberrima
GTTTTCAGTTTTTTATCCCTGGTGACCCCAGATGACCTTTGACCTCCCCAAAACAATAGGGCACACCTTCTCACTATGACGCATCCATATACCAACTTTACGTTTAGTCCATCTTTCCCTTGCTGAGTTACAGTGTACCAAAGCAATCGTCACAGACACATACATACATACACACACGCCAACCTGACTACATAGGTTCCTTTGCTAAAGCAAGGAACCAATAAAATGGGCTACCTCACACTATGTATGGATACCTGATACTGTCAAAAGGTGTTCCAACCTGAAGTGACACCAGACTGAAAATATGGAGCACTCAGATAGCCCTGTGCTACCACAACGTCTAAAATGGCTTAACATTCAGAATTGCAGACGAGAGCAGCCAAATGCCTCTGCAGTATTCACCCAACTCTTCACTGCTGTTACTGTGATCCACTTCAGGCCCTTAGTACCCCACAGAGCACACTCTGTATGCTCAGCCCCTCTATAAGGTTTTAGAACCCTTAGACCAAAAAAAAAAAAAAAAACATACAGCCACAAATGGAGGTAAGGCTTTCAGGCAGTTTGGAATTCTCTGGTACTAATTCCAGGGCAGCTACCTAACTTGATCATTTCATCACCTTGGTTCCACATTTCAGTCATTACAAAAGTGGAAGGGTCACTGGGTCCCCATTCTATTTGTGTCTACCTTTCCCTGTCCCCCAGGGATAAATATAGACACTACTATGTGAGCAAGTGGCCAAGATTTACCTGGTATTGCCCACAATGTTTATAGTTCAAAGTAGATCACTGAGGAGTTCCATCTAGGACTGCCAAAGCTGCAGCATTTATATCTTGGGAAAGCAACATTGTAGATCAGATAGGAGCATATAATCACCTACTTCAAAAGCTGATTCATACATCAGTATAGTGCTTGAACACTTCAACTTGAGTCTTTGTAATTAGACCGAAAGAGCTATAGGGATAACTATATGATTCTTACAGCTTTATAGTGTGTGGAAAGTATAAACCAGCCAGCCTTACAAGTGGTTTTTGTTTTCTATCAGTCTGTTACATAACACCTAGAGTTGACAACATGTAAGCACACAAATAAGAAGACATTTTTTTTTTTTTTTAAGACCAAAGTTCTTTAATTACGATCAACCCACATGGTCCGGTACAGAAAAAAAATGAGTTGACAAATTGTGAGAGACTATTACAACACACACACTCCTGTTCACTGACAAACTGGATCTCCTACACAGAACTACAAAAACAACTACATCTATTTATTTTAAGCATTCAAAATTTTGTTGTCTTGTACACGATTATTATTATTATTATCATTTTTATACACTTTGAAATATAGAATGATGGCAATTGAGTGCATTTGATAGACCCCTCTAACAAACAAATAGCTGTTGAGGGGTTGTCTATGCCCCCTCTTCAACTGAATAGTGGAAATTAAAACATAATGAAGGTGCCATTGTTTTCTTTCCCTTTTGACACACTTTTTTCTCCAAAAAGATTAATATTAACACAAAACTTAATAAGCTTCTCATTGCAAAAAGTAACATAATTCCAGACTAAATATCAAATTTGAGAAAAATATGACAAGTTCCAAATAATGTACATGTACTGAACTGCTATGAATTACACATATTTAAACCCATATCACAGGTTAATGAGCATTTCACGTATGATTTTTCCTTGCAACAGCCAAAAATGTTTGCAAGAAAAGATTTTTTCACAGATACTTAACCAGTGAATAGCTTTTTTAGTTCATTTATAATGACCAACCTTAAAAACCGCTCAAGTGAATGAAGTACAAACATAGGAAAAAACATATTGGGTCTTAAATTTTCAAGGTTGAAAGTTATTTTTATCATAATTTTTTGTCTTTTTTTTTTTAAATTTCTATCTTAAAACTGTTTAAGTTAAGGAGACGTTTTTCACGGTGTAGTACTCCCTTCCTTGAACAAAGCAAAAACATATTAATGACAAATACACATCTAATAAGAAATGCATATACATTAGCTTTTTGTTGCATGGGGGATCATCGCTTTTTTGGCTACACAAGAAAATCAAAGCCTTGGAAAAACCTGTGTTACCCATAAACACCCAAACTACAAGAATTGTGGGATTAAGGATTTTGAGCAAAAACATACACCTTTTGCTAACCTACACCAGAAAATCCCAGAAACCTGGGACATGAGGACAATAATGCAAGCATGTCAATGCTACACAGCAGCGCCCACTTGTTATACTGCACTATGGGTGTGTTATCCAATTTGCAATGAACACAATTTGATCTGCAATGTTAGTACAAAACACTTTTGAACATTGATACAACTACGGTACTGTTCTTATGTAACTTTGCCAACCTTCCCTTTCAAGGTCTTGTTCTTTCATAACACTCTAAAGCAGTAAGTTTCATACTCTTTATTACTATAATTTTATACAAATGTTCACACATGGCAAAGCAACATTTTCTTATACGCACTAAACGTGTTATGCTAGTAGTAGTAGTACTGGTTTACTTGCTTAGAGGTGACCTTCAATTGCAACCAGGGTCTATGCTGGTGTCTCATGGGGGCATGGATACATTTAAACTACGACATCCATCAAGAACATTTCAAAAAACCCCTCGGTGCTCCAGATACCACCTTAGTGCTACCACACTCCATCACATACAGTTTTTTGACAAGGATTATTTCAGATGGAAAGACAATATAAGTTTCACTCTGGCCAACATTAATCATTTCATCATTTTCTTCATGGTAGATGCAGTAATATTGCTCTTACAACTTTCGCTTATCTGCTTCAATCATGCGATGAATATTCTTCCTTCTGGTATACTTACACCTGCGTTATAGCATCATGAATAATTTCAAATATGAATAGCAGTGCCACCGACACATAAAAACGTGCCTCAAACTGAGGTGGGATTTCTACAGCTAAATATTACTGCCTGAACTGAGGGAAAGCAACATTCCCTGTTTGTGCACTGCATTCTGATGACAAAGCTCTTCCCTGGGGGTTTGTCTTAGTTTTGTGACCACTTCACAAACATACAAGCCAGCACAGGTATCCAGAGGTTCCCAATAACATCCTGCTGGTAGCAATAGAAGACAGCAATGGAATTAACCAATATTTGAAAGTAACCTAGCTGATGCAGGGTACAAGAGTTTTTACAGAAGAACAAACTGCACCTGTTCTTGAAGATTACAAGGCCAATGATCTTCAAGTGCCATTTTAGGGAAAAAAAGTTTCTCTTTCATTAAATGCACACTAGATGTAACAAAACTGCAAAAGAAAGAAGGAAAAAAAAGTTCCATAAAAATCAACTGAAAGATAAAATAATACCAAGGAACTTAAGGAGACAGTCAGCCTCCTCTTAAGCACTTGTTAGAGAGAAATTCTAACAGCAGTTTCTTACTACAACTGGTACAGTTGTGTGTCATTGTAGCGCAAGTTTCCCCACAGCAGGCCCTGAAATCACATACCATAGGACTGCTTTAATGAGTAAGGCCAATGATGATGTTAACTCAATAAGTGTCTTTTTCACAAATATTTAAGAATTTAAGGGTATCTAAACTTTGGGATAATAAAGCAATACAAAGCAATTAAGCATTTCTTTTTTGGTACATAACCTATCCATTCCTTATTAAAGTTTCAGAATAAAAAGACACCTTTTATTAATGAATCATCCTATCACTTAGTCAATTTGTTTTTAACTTGCAAACACAATTGGGAATATAACACTTGCATTATCAGGATGCATCCTTATGCCTTATCCTTGAGTTAAGCAACTATATGGGACAATGAGGATACACCCTTCACGAAAGGTTGGTTTAGTACGAAGTTTCCAAAGGCATGACATGTTTTCCCTCAATTTTTTACAAACACACACTCTTCAGCAGCTAGAAGCCCTAAACAGTACCTACTACTAGCGATCCATATATTATGCATGGTCTTTTAATCAAGATTTCTGCTTTCAAGTTACACAAGTAGCTACTTCATAAGCATGTAAGTGCCAAAAAGGGTTGGTTCACAATTTTTTAGCTGCGAGTCTGAAGCTAGGCATCCATGAATACCTTCAAACCTAAATATCCCACCAGAGTCACTTTTCAGTATGGCAGATTCACTTCCCCCACAACATGTGGTGCAATCAAACTCCAATCAACTCTTCATGAGCACCATTTCTACAAGGTGTGTGAAAAAAAACAGAAAACCAAAAACATTAATACAGTCTGCTCTCATGAAGGAGTAAGTGTGCCAACCCAAACTACAACCTCTAAGCATCTTCTCTTCATCCTTCACAATTTTTGGCAGAAATGATGCTTTCTCTCACTTAATTGGGACCAACTGCATCATTTCAGCACACCATCTGATTTTTTTCTTTTTCTTTCCTTTTTTTTTTTGATATTTTTCTTAAGGTTTTTTTAAATATTGGAGTATTTTAACCAACTATGGATATTAACATTGCACTATAATGTTTGAAACAAAATATAAATGAAACCATGCTAAACACAAGTTTCAAACAGAACAATTTCATGCCAAGCTTTTTCAGACACTAAACAATGCTATATGCACATGTGTTCTGTCTGTCAACAGATCCAGAATATTCAAGACATTCATTCATGCTCAAAGCTTAAAATGTACCTTTCTCTGATTCCCCCTTCAGTGCACTATTCCTCCCAACCCCCAACCCACAAATCTCATATTATTTTGTACCAGCTGGTTACTTCAATTGTTAAAAAGAAATGTTCAAGAAGATTATAAACCAGATCTCTTCTCATCATGAAGAGGAAAATAAAATATATAGCCATGATATCTGATACACCCAAATACAACTAATGCGCAGTATCTGCACAGTGAACAACTTGTAAGGAAAATATTTAGAAAATGTCAAAAAAAAAAAAAAAAAAAATAATAATAATAATAACATTTGGCCTTTGTAACTTAGGGAGAGAAAATGCACAAGCTGCAGATCCGAGATTGCGGACAAAAGTAGGTACACAGTTGGTCGCACAGAGAAAAACAGAAGAGAAGGTTGTCATCCCCTTCTCTTCTTATGATACACATTTATCCTTAAAAGTTTTTTCAGTCCTTTATGGATTTCCCACAGCGATTTCACATTAGAGCTGACATTGAGGTCTGCTGGTCCAAGTTGTTGCATGGTTATCCATTTTCCACACATGAAAGGTTCATTAACAACGACACTTATAAAGCACAACTTGTCCATGCTTGCCTTCTTTCCACCCCCTGAAAGAGCCAACAGAACACTTCAGCAGCAGCTGCAAGTCCACAGGGGATTATCGCTTCACCTGACGTCCAGGGACTTCATCATCGTTTCTGCTATCTGTCCCCAAGTGGCTTCATCACACCATGTAATTTTTCTCCATTATTGATGTCCTGTTTCCCCCCCTTCCCCCCTCCCATTTCAAATATGAGCTATTGTACAAGGAAAAACCTATGACGGCATTAACAACAAAGGTGGTGCTGAGGCAATATCAATTCCAGATCTTGAGGAAGCTGTCCCAACTACCTGTTGCTACTGCCATACCATCTTCTGTCACACCCAAACAACTTACACGGTTGTCATGGCCAGCTAAAACACCTGCAAGGAAAGATAACAGAAAATAATGCTAGTCTACACATTGCTATAGTTCCTTTTTTTATTCCCATGTAAAACTACAATGGTCAAGTGCCTGGAGATGTAAATCCCTTTAGGATCTACTGATAAAAAGTGCTACATCATAAAAACCCAATTTGTTTTATTTCAGAAGCTCTCAATTCAAACACTCTGTCCAATATATGAGTATTCATCACATACAAGATCTGAATATGATATACTTCTTAAGAAATAATTGTTAGAATGATGTCAAAATTCAATTTTGATGACCTCACGGCCTATGAAATCCACCAAACAATGTGGTTAAATCCCCAAGCAAAGTATGACAGCTCTCAATTGTTATCCTTCTTGAAATACTATGCTTACAAGATTTGCCAAAGAAAAGAAATAGTATTATGGACAGAGCAATCAAACTTCCTAAACTTAGATGATCTAAATCCATAGAAAGACAGCTCTCATCATGAATAAACCACAGTACAAAATACTTCAAGAGGTCCATTTTACTTACCCGCACGATCACCTTTAAGAGAGTCCCAGACATTGCAGTTAAAGTCATCATATCCTGCAAGTAGCAAGCGGCCACTCCTTGAGAAAGCAACAGATGTGATTCCACAAATTATGTTGTCGTGTGAGTACATGATTAATTCTTGGTCAGCCCTGATGTCAAAAAGTCGGCAGGTTGCATCATCTGAGCCGGTGGCAAATGCATAGCCATTAGGGAAAAACTGGAAAGAAAACGGCATTTAATAAGAAATGAATTCATGGCGTGCTCTGCATAATTACTTTGGCTTGATATTACAGATGGGAAGGGCAAGGCCAAATGAACTTCAGCTGGCAACAGTTAGGACACTGAGGCCAAGCAATGTGGCATCAAATCTACAACTATTCCGAGTCGTGGATGTAAGAAGACTTCACACATACTTCTATACTTTTCCAGTGAACCAAAACACAATGGAGTCCAGAGAGTCCTTTACACCAACTCTGCATTCACTCACTATCCAAAATGAACACTTTTACAAAATTAACTTCTGTAAATCTGGGTAGTGATAACACTTACGGTAACGGCATTTATATCTGATTCGTGTCCAGTAAATGTTTGCTTGCACATTCCATCTCGTATGTCCCATAATTTTGCTGATGCATCACATGCTCCAGATACAAATGTGCGGTTATCTGGTGACAGGGACAGGCTCATTACATCTCCAGTGTGTCCTGTGAATGCTGTGGTCTGTTGTCCAGTTTCAATATCCCAAAGGCCACTGTGTAAGCAAGCAGGAATTGTGAATTAGTCCAAAGAATTCCTTCTTGGAACTTCTATCATCTCATCACAAGAATTTTTGGCAATGTTAGCCACATAAACAAAGCTTTGTCAACCAACAGCAGTAACCACACGCCACACAAAACTACATGTAGTACATTTTCTTTTAAGTAACTGGGGGAAAGCTGACTTGTCGTCAATAATAAGGGTCACCACAAAACAACCATACGACATGATTTTTCATTCAGAGTTTATTACATTCCCAGGTAGGCTTAGTCTGAAACCTATCTCTGATTACAATCCACATGATGAGGAGGCAGAGAAAATCTGATGCATATGACACTCGCTAGAAAACTATCTAGTATCATTATTATACATTTTGAATAGTGCACTATCAGCAATGCGCTGTCCCATGTGCTGTGCAAACAAGGAACTTTAAGTCTTAGTACATAAAAAAAGACAGCAAAATTTTGAGTTGGACAATATCACTACATTTTAAGAGTGAATTTAATAGCTCTGCAGTCATTGCATGTAACCTGGAAACTTTCTCCACAATCAGGGATCTGAAACATGACTGCTAAAAGTTTTCCCACTGGACCTATCACCACCTGTAAGGAACATAAACAACAGGAGGAAAATAAAAATGAATCTCTTCACAACAGAAGTCATACTCACCATGACATATCACCTGAACTAGTTACTATTTGGTTGTCATCAATGAATCGGCAGCATGAAAGGTAACCTGTAAAACCACACAATGTAAATTTTAAGTAAATGTTCATCTTCAAACACTACTGCAATTAAGTAACAATGTAGCAAGGATTGTCCTTTGATCATACTGGGAAGTAGAAGCAGTCATTAAAGCTCTTGTATAATTTCTGGACAGCAAATGGAGCCTGGGCTGCACCAGAAAATCCCTTCAAGAGAAGCGTCCTGTTCTACCTTCTTTCTTTGATTGTCAGCACGGAATCTTCAGAGTAATGCTAGGATGTGAAGCTGTAACATGTCATAACTCTAAACTATGCTACCCATCAACTCACCATTCCGTAAATAAACTCTTGAAAGCTGCCCAAACATATTTTGTTCAATTGTCCTAGTATTTCCCATGGATGTCAAAGTACTGCATAAGCTGGGTGTATTGTTGGTGACACATTAAGTTATTTACACAAAACATAAAACAGTAACAAAAACAATGAAAAGCCTACCAGTATGTCCAGGGAGTTCTCTACTAACTCTAACATTTCCTTCTCTGGTCTTAAGACTGTAGATTGAACATATGTTATCAAGGCCTCCACAGGCCACAAAACTTCCGGATGGAGCATAGGCACAGGTCATAACCCAGCTTGAGCGTAGTGGGATTGCATGCACCTACAAAATAAAGACAAGTGTTACTGATCAGAGCACTTTTATTCCATAACTTCAGAAAACCATGTAAAGGGAAAAAAAGGGCAATTTTATTATCGATGCAAACCCATGTTCTTCAAGTATGACATGACTGTTGACATAATGATGAAAAGCCGGTGTGTACAAGTAGTGTTGAATCAATATAACTGATACCTAGTATTTTAGTTCTCAATACTGTCCATACAAATAATCATAGAAAATGAAATCAGTGTGCTTCTCATAAAATTATGGGCTACTATAGCAAAGTGTCAATTCACTTACAGAATTCAAAATATTTCGACTAGCAGCCAGACATAAGAATAAACTGCGACCTTCACATTAATTTTAAGAGCCTGTGAGGTCAGGTGGGTAACTATTTGCAGTTTAATTTTACCAATCCTGATAGAGGACAATACAAGCAATATCAGCTGGTACCGACATTGATTGCCAGTAACTGGTCCAACACTAGGCAAAAAGGTGAATTTGGATTCAATCTATGACCATGTAATCTCATACTGCCAATCATTATTCTAGTGTCATGCTTTTAGCATTAATTCCCCTGACTGATTGTGATCAATCACAACATTCAAAGAAGTGAAATTTTCTGTCACAGCTTTCCTAGTTAGTCGGACACTGTAAACAATCCATACTTGAAAATCCCTAAAAACACTGGGCAAGTTCTTTGAACTGCCATATAGTACAAAAATGTTTTGCTTGAAGCAATGCATGACTGAAAAAGGAGTGGATCTACCACATCACCCTTTAGTGGTCAAAGAGAACCACCTCAATGCTAACAATTTATACCGAATGATACTTGCAGGCAAACACAGGATTTATATGTAAGTAGAAGGTTAAGTGGGGTGAAATAGACCTTAGTTTCCAGTAAATCACACTTTTCTAAAAGGACCAAAAATTGACAAAACTTTTCTTTACAGTGTATTTTAATTATTTTGAGCCAAACTATTTTGTTCAAAATGTGACAAAGACATTGGACAAATGCTATCCACAAAAATGGTATCTATCTGTAAGCAACTTACTTCCTCCAGTACATCAGGTGATGAGCTTTCCTGAGTTAAAAATGGTTAAATATTTCTCTCTGTTCCTTTATTAATGAATGACCTTACATTTGGGTATTTGAGGAAAATTTTAGCAACTGGAGAGAGAATTACCTACTTAAAGAGATTTTCCAGAGACAAAATTCAGTAAGTTCAAAAAATGCAGAAAATTTTTTCTTTTAGGTGAAAAATGCATCTCAATACCTTGTAGCTTTTGAGAGATGAATTTTTAAAGAAATGATACTTTTTTTCTCTAAGTGACGTGCATAATGGGATATCTGTGATGTCAGAGGCACATTAATTCAACAATAGATTTGAATTTCTTTATGATACTGACGCCGCTATAGGGATTATTTAGCAACTTTGTTTGATATGCCCTACATTTGGTGCAGATTTGTGCGAAGTCTACATTGAAACATATTTAAACATTCCAACCGTTTCAAATTTTAAGGACAAACTGGACAGTCAATTATACAGAAAACAAAAGAGGCAATGTGCCTACTTTACATAACAATCTGTGACCTTGATGAGAACTGGAGGTATTTTTTGACAAAAATAAGTACTCTTTAACATGAGGTATCTCGGATTAGGAAAAGAGTATTGCTACGGGGTTTGAAAGGCACAGATTGGAATTTTTTTCTCTTTCACATGAGAACCTGGTGAAAAGCCGCTGGAAAATGCCTTTAAAATTTATGTCAACACATATGAAGCTGTGGATTATTCAACACCCCTTTCCAGGGTATTCACATTTTTCCCAGAATGCATGTGCAGTTTTTAAAGTTACTACTGCAAAACCTTGGAACTAAGATAGTGTTGCATTACCTTGTTTGTTGTATAGGAGTCCCATACTATCAATTTACCATCCTGTGAAGCACTCACAAGGTTTCTGCAAAAACAAAACACCAAAGCAGACTCTTGTTTGTTACAATGCAAACTGTTACCTACGTTTGACTTACTGCTGCCACAATGCAATTATAGACCTTGCGAGAATGACTACAGACTTCAGTGCAACTTTTTAAATACTCAAAATGTAGCCTTTTAATATCAACATGAACATGACTTGACTGCTGACTTGAGTTATTGTCATAAAGTCCATTACTGAGACAAACAGATTCATTCAGATGACCATTACATGCCACTCAAACCATTTCATTCACTAACACCTGCTGACCAACAGATCAAGTAAAAGAATTTGGAGATACCATCACCTGCATTACATTCACATGATGAGAAACAGTAATCTAAAGGCATAGTGAAAAACAAAACAATTGTAGTATATCTAGTGTTTACATATTCCTGCTGCCAATTTTTACCAACATTTGTTTTCCATTATTATCACCCCCTGTTAACATTTACAATTTCCCCCCTGTTCACACTATTGCAATCCAGCCCAGGGTTTATATCCTTAAGTTATGTTCACACCAAAACTGAAATTTGCTGCATATTGCTATGAAACCACTTACCCAGAAACTTTTTTCACAATGCGATTTCTAAGCGAAAGGTTACATAGAAATACGCAGCAGATTTCGGTTTTGGGGTGAACTCACCTTTAAGCCTGTCAATTGCCTAGGGCTATGCATCCAACATTTCAAATAATGCACAACTGACCAAAAAATATGACCAACCTGGAATCTGAACCCCAATGCATCGCATAAATTTTAGCCAAATGGCCTCTGAGTGTTCGACGAGTTCTCATCTGAATTCTACCTACAGCTTCCAAATTAATAGTTGCATTTGCTAAATTTGTATCTTGTACTGCTTTCCTTGCATCCTGAAATAGAAACCAAATTTGATGAGAAAATTAGGAAAAGAAAAAAAAAAAAAAAAAAAAAATTAACAAAAATAAAATTTCAACCTTTCCCAGTTCATTTATTCATGATTTTTAATTTTGACACTAAGATGTCAATTCAAACTGTTCTAGTTAAACATCACAACAATCTTGAAAAAAAAAAAAACCAGGATAATTGGACTTCCTCCCATCCTTAAAATTTGTGATGGTCATAAGAAAATATAAATAAATTAAAAGCAGACTTTCCTATCAACAACGCCCAATTGATTTCCTAGCCGAGATGCATACGATATTGCTCCATGAATTTTTAACTGAAAGCACTCGAGTGAAATGTTTTCAATACAGGAGAACTGGTTGGCAACAACACAAATAATCTAAAATCAATCAAGAAAAGATGAACACCCTACACAATTAGTCAACATGAATTCAGTAATTTCTCCCCACCACTCTTAAGTGTTTCAAATAAGAGAAAAAGCAACCTATTCACTTGCTATTGTACTGGTTGCATAGCTACGGCAGCCACACAGACCCCTTCAGCACTGCAGAGCGTGTATATTAAAACTAATTATGTAGAAGCAACCGGGTTTGTCACTGTGCACACACTGAATGCATGCACAGGCAGGTAGTGTACAAAAGATACTGGGTGGCTTGTTGAGCTGAATGGAGGTCACTTGAATGCAAAGATATATCTGAACATATGATGAAACCACATGTGAAGTCAATAGACCTGCCTCAGAAGGAATGTGTTCTCATATCTCATAATAACAAAAAAAAATTGTGTAGACTGCAAGCAAAACCACAAGCAGAACAATTGAAGCATACAATCTACTGTACCAACACTTCATATTCCACTGGTTATCAACTATCTTTTTTCTTGGTTTATGTAGAAGTTCTGGATAATAAAAATTTCACCTGATTACACTGTCATACAGACCATGGAACATTCCATCAATGCAATGATCTTGGTACAAAACTAAGTTGGTTGTTAATAAAATTTTAACCTACACCCAGACTACCAAGGCAATGACAGTTATATTTAACTTCCAAGGTACCTCATTTACCAGTGACTTTCCTATCCCCTTCCCTAACAGTGAGGTGTCAAATTACAAAAAAAGAGAAAAAAAATAACTACATCTTTAGAAGGAAAGGACTTTCTTTAGCAAATTATTCCCTGTACATGTTGACCTTACTAACATTTGGGCTACAGAAGAACATTCACAACTTTTTCCTTTTCATATCAATGGGTTTGTAAAGTAAAAAATTTGTACATGTAGACAGCAACATGAGCTACTACCAAAATTTTGAACAATACAACTGTAATTTCACCAAAATAAAAAATTCCTTGTACTAAGAAGATAGATTAACCAAGCGGCCTTTCACAATTTGCTTTCATCCCTTCACATCCTGACTAAAGCTCATCAAACCATGGTTTGTTATCTCAAGTCACCCATTCTGCAAGCTCACTTATGCAAATTTAAATGGTAACAATGAATAAAGACCAAAGCAAATTGATCACACTTAACATTTGAGAAAGAGACTTCTTGTTTTGCACGCAAATACAACCACTACCAGAAGCAGAAAAATAGAATAAAATATTGTGGCAACTGGTTGTAACTTGTTTCGTTTTATCATTTCACATATACACACATATGTACAAGTATCATATGCAGAAAGTTGAGCATACATCAGGTGAAAGGAAGTGAACATACAGTCTAGTGGACTTGAAGATATTTGTACAAACAGTGCAGTGATAGACCTGAAAGAATGGGAACAGGACAGCATGGCAAAGGTTTCAGACTGAATTTCCTCCACCCTTCCTGACAATCAACTTACCCTTATTTCATTCTTCATCTTCTCCGCCTCCGCCCTTAGTGCTTCTGATTCATTCATTTTGAAAATCTAATTAAAAAATACCTGTGAAAAATGATAAAATCTGTTTGTAACAACAGTTTTTACATTTTTTTAAAACTCGCACAGGAGTATCAAAACTAATGAATTTGAATAATGACAACTAATCTGACAGTTGTGAATGTTAAATCACATCAATAATGGTTTGCATATTATCCCTTTTATCCATGTTTTCTTCATTCCAAAACTACTCACTGAAGGCTGCGACAAACTACTACTCTCATAATTAATGTTCAATTAATCATCTTCCAAGTTGCAATCACAACACCCCACATATGTTAAACACCTTCCAAGCCAGACAGCACACATCACAACCAAACGCACAATGATGTTAATGCACAGGGTGCCTCCAAGAGGAGAAATCAGGCGGTTGCCTGGCAACCAAAGCCAGCTATCATCCTCCGCACTACAGGCTCATAACTGCATGCATACTTAATGTTCACCATGCATAGTGACTGCGAGCAGGTTTCTCAACGCAATAAGCAATAGACTGTACTGGCTTCTGTGAATATGTAATTTGCACACAGCAACTGTGCATCATGGAGTAAATGGCTTACGATACGAGCAACACAGCAAGACTTGACCATGCTGAATATGCTCTTCTGTATATCATGGAAATCTCTCATTGCAGATGTGTGTTGTATCAACCATGAACTGCAAAACAGAAAAACTTTCACATCATGTTTACTGTACACTGTGGGAACATGACCAATGGTTTCTGAACAATTGCTTGATCTAAGCACGAAATTATACCCTTCATGAATCTTTTTTTCTTTTCTATTCTTACATAAACAGTGGTTGGAGGCAAGGACAAAGTGAAGAACATATTTACTTTCCTTTTGAGTTGCCAGTTTCTCTACAACTTAGTTTTCTACACTGTAGATGAGAAGTGAAATCATTACCCTTAGTTATACTATTAAAACGAATATTAGAAATGTAACCCGGTCAAACACTCCATGTTTACTTTCTCATAGATTTCATGTGTTTATGGTAAATGTACAACCATGAGACAGTATTTACTAGTTCTAGCCATGCTTGGGTCACTGGGTGACTCAGACAGTGTTTCCTGCAATATTTACGCTGGATTTGGCTCACCACTACATATTTTCCCTATTTAAGCAGGTCATATTTCTTTTTTATTTTTTCACTGTTGGGTATATCATTACAAAAACTAGTGTCATTTCTAGATTACTATGTCATAGGTTTCTCTAGGAAATGTGGCCAAGCTAAGTGCCAGACTAGCAGTCAGAATTTTATATCACTGGCATAATGCTGATTTTTGCATGATCTGTACATAATTAACACCACTTTCAATTTATATAACAAACACTGGTAATTTATGTGGTCATTTAACTGTAAAGTTGACTGATTAACACTTCCTCATTTGTGGGAAAGCTGCAATTTGCACCAGAGTTTCTTCAAACGAATAGTATCCCTACTGACAAATTTGCAAATTGCTTTCCACTGTTGTTTCCATTATTTCTGGAGTGTTTTCTGGTTGTAGGCCTGCCCAGGGACAAAGTTAAACCACTACACATGTTTAGACCCTACACATGTTTACAGGACAGGATTCAAGTAAGTAATCAAGCACATGCATGTGCACTTTTAAGTGCACCCTATGCATTTCCTGCAGGTTGGCTGAAAACTGTGAGTAAAATAAGCAGCTTTAATGAAAATCCTGTAAATTTAAGTTAGTATATACTGTAATCTAATGACTTCAAATTTTTACCATCAATACAAATTATTGTTGGCACAAAAAATAAACTGCTTAACTGTCAATCATGTCTCTGAGACCCATTGGAGGTCTTTGGTACACTTATAGTCTATATGAAGAAGAAATGTTTGTGCACTCCAAAGTTTGATTTTTGTTAGCCATATCCAACCCCTTTCTAGAACTTCAGATGAATTCTATACCAAAGAATCACTAAAAATTATTCATGTACAAAACGGAATGCTCTGCGAGGAGCATTTGCATCATTCTGAGCAAGCCCAACTTAAAAGTGTTGTCATATTTGAAGCATTACAGCTTTGACCAATCATGAGCCAGATCGTAGGGTATTCTCCTACATGTTGTGGAATTATGATAATTAGGTTGGCAATGCACATGCCTTCTGTGCTAATAACAAAGAATGCAAGTAGTTACACCTAAGTTTGCTTACAATGAAAACAACTATGTCATCAGCTCCACTGATATGTCACACCCACGCCCATGCCTGGGCCTGCACCGGCCCAGACCTATTTGACTTTGTGAAAATCAAGTAGGTTGATGACAAGCTTTCCTGGACTGCATGCTTGCCATCTGGAAGGGTCTCAATTTTTACATTTCTTCACAAACTATCCTCAGTATCCATAGTTTGATTGTTCATTTTATGCTTAGGAAAGGGCTGATTTGCATTATAATGACACATTTCATCTCCAGTTGAGGTGGCTAAATTTGGTGAGTTTGATGGCCTAATAACATGTGGAGAACCCCAAGCTTAGTTAAGGCTATTGGAACTCTCTTGTTAGGCTATATGTAAATTGTTCTTGAACACCATAGGCTTACAGTATACCCAGAGGTATTTTCAGGATAACTAAAGATGTGCATAGACAGTCCAAAACGGAAACCACCCTGAAACGAAAGTCAGTTTTGGGTGGTCTTGGACCAATGTTTGGGGGGGGGGGGTTCAGATCTGTCTGTTTTTGACCCAACCCAGGGAAAGACCAAAAAAACCTGACAATTCAATTTGCATAATTAAATGCCTTTATTCCAAGGCATAGTTACTATCTCCCACTGAACAAAAATGCCAAAACTATGTAGGTTCTTGTCTCAAGTATATTTACTTCTTGTCAAGTATATTTTGTAATCTTTTTAAATTTGCATACCATGAAGCTCCTCTCATCAGCTATAGGCCCTTGAAGAGGTGTTTCACTGACATCGCATGATGGCTTGTCTCTGGTTTTGAAGGGCAAGCGTCCATTGTGTGACAGTACTACTTAGTATCTATAGTTATGCCATACACGCGTGCTGTAGCTATTGTCATGAATTCCCTCTAGAACTGTTCCATAACTGCTTGCTTCAGGTTTTTTTCTGGTTGGTCCCTGGTTGTCTGAAAGTTTCCCAGGTTTGAGTGGTTCGGTCAACCCCCAAACCAATGCCAGACTGGTCTCAGTAGACTGAGCACCATACTTCATCCATTTCTGGTGGTCCTATGTCAAGACTGACGATTGGGTGGTTTGGGAATAAAAACCCAGACCTGATGCACACCTTTAAGGAAAATACTTGAGATTGCCAGCCTGGGAGAATGATTACTTGCAAACATGAATAAGTTGTGCCAATGCTTTTTTTCTTTCAATCTTTGATTTTTTTAGGATTTAAAGTTAACATTTAGTAGAATTTCTACTCATTGTAGGAAAAGTGCTAACAGCTCTTTGGGTTAGTTACACAAGGTCAGTTTTTCGATTTGACATTTTTCACAGAAAATGCAAGTGGTTTTGGGCTCGGAGGCGTAGCTGCAGAATGATCTATGCAAAGAGTTTGGGGCTGGTATTAAAAAGCTTACAAGCAGGTCCATTACACTATGACAGTAACCCTCCATAATTTTTTTTTTTTGTATTGCTTTCTTGTTTCAGCAAAAGTTTGAACTCTAGTGATCCTAGGTAACCTTTGACCTTCACCAAAAGAAAAGGGAACATCTACTTAATATGGGGTATCCGCATGCTAAGTATCAAATCTCTCACAGTTTACCTCAAGATACCGTGTTTACAAGCAAATCTCACATACACACATACAAACACACAAAATCGGCATTACACAGAATCCATCTGCCTCAGGCAAGGAATCAAATAGAAATGGAAGACCTACACCATGGACATCTAAAATGTTAACCATATGATCAAGACATATTACAAATCCCCATGTCTACAATGCACATACCACCATTTACCACCTTCATAAAACCTGTGCTACTTATTTATCCTGGACAAGTGCTACAATCTCAGAGCAATATGGGCATTTCCACAGTAAAAAGGCACAAAAGTGTGACATCTTACATAGAAATCATAAAAACCAAAACCACAGTTTTGGCCATAATGACTGATAATTAAACTAAAGCCTAAACCATAGTGGTATTGAAAAACTACATATACTAATTACATTTCTTCTTGCTTTAATATGTTTCTGTTTTAAAGATGTTTGCCAAAGTGGTAATATTTACAATATCCTCTGTAATGTTGGAAGGACATGTAAATCTATCAGCAGAACAGGAAAATAAATTTTTTTCTAATCATGAAAACTATATAAACATGAAACATGGGTACTGTCACAGTAAAAAAAAAAAAAAAAAAAAAAAAAAAAAAAAAAAAAAAAACTCAGTAAAAAAAAGACTCTGAGAAGTA
>WURT03000020.1:211774-225554 GCA_009936505.3 Holothuria glaberrima
TCTATCTATCTATCTATCTATCTATCTATCTATCTATCTATCTATCTATCTATCTATCTATCTATCTATATATATATTTATATTTGTATATACATATATTAAAAGTTAAAACTAGAATCGGAACTGTACATGCAAATATGACAAGACAGCCAGGGTTGAGAAGCATTCGGCTATTTATTCATCTTTTCTCAGCTCGAATGAAGCAAGATAAAATACGTACGTTCAAATGACCACCTATAGAATATCTAAATGACAGTCAAATTCAAACAAAGGAATAAAGCAAACAGCTCAAGCTAAGATCGGTAGTGCATAGAGCTTAAAGTAACAGAGATGTATGTGCAACATGAAAAGCAAGTAAATGAAATACTCAAAAGCAGCTGGAAACATATAACAGTTAACTGGTAAAGAAACCGTAGGTAAGAAAACTCTATTAATTAGTTAAGAGATGCTGGGAAGGTGTGTCGGGCAAGAAATTTAACAATACAAATACCTTGAAAGGAAGATAAAATGACTATTGAGTTCATTAATATAAGGCAAACCAACGGTAAGTCTAATATTGACAAAGTCCTCAGAAAAAGAGAAGGTTACTGGCTTGCCCAATTGAACAATTTATTTCCCATAGGTCTAAACAAAATGAAGGAATTTAACTCCTCCAGAAGCGTCAGTTATCCACTGTAAAGGTCATTGGTCTACTTTTTCAACCTTTCATGATTGCAGTATTGTTAAATATTCTTGCACGACACACCTTCCCGGCTTCTTTAAGCTACCTTCGATTTTTAACTACTTTGAGACTTATTAGCTACGATTTCTTTACATGTTTGAGAGTTGCATATTTCCAGCTGCTTTTTGGTATCTCATTTACTTGCATTTTATGCTGTTCATCCACCACTGTGACTTAAAGCTCTGTTCATAACCAGGGCCGTAGCGAGCGGGGGTGTGGGGGTGTCACACCCCCCAATATTTGGTCGCCGTCGGCAAATTTTCGGTCTGTCGGCAAAAAGGGAGAGTGGAAGCGTAGGAAAAGAGGGGAGGAGGAAAAGAAGAGGGAAGAGGGAAGAGGGAAAGGAAGGGAGTGAAAAGGAATACCGGAGAATGGAAAGAAAAAAAAAGAGAGAAAGAGAGAACGGGAAGGCGCGGCCAGTCTGTTATCGGCCATTTCAATTTTCGGCTCTTCATCTAATTGGCCCATTCAAGTTGAAGGCCCTTCGACAAATTCATCATGCATGTGACGGTCGTATCAGCGACCGACGGTGTACTTGGACGAGTGAATGAGTCCGTCGGCAACTCGGGGAAAGAAATGGAATTTAAGGCTTCCGTATAGGCGCGCTATTTCGGGTCATATGACCAGTGTTTTAGCCAGCCCTATTTGTGCACCTATGTCGCATTAACGGTGACAAATGTCGCACAAAAATTCTGAAAAGCAAATTCTACGCGGGTGTAAACTTTGACAGAATCTGCCTCACCAGAATAATTTTGCCAGTTGCTTGCTGTCAGCATATCATATTTGTCAGCTTTAATTGCGACATGACTTCCTTATTCACAAGCCTTTGTTTTAACCTCCGAGCCCCACTACCCTACTTTCATTTCGAAGTTCAGAAAGTAGACCGATTCCTTGCAATACGTCCGCGGCGCAATATTTTTATGTAGTAAAATATTTGTCACCAAGAATTTTTGGTTCCTCATTATGGCAGAAATACACTCAAATATTGCACCATTTGCGATCTAGGCACCTTTCAAATTCCAAAAAGTTTCCAACGGGGAGAGGGGGCACCCCTTCCCCTTAGGCCTCTCTCCCAGGCCGGCGTTCACATGAAATACTGTATGGCTCCTTAAAAGAAACACTGGGCACGCAACTGGAATGCATCCTAGCGTTCTGGACACTTTTCTCCATTTTCCAACTCAGGACGCCAATTTGAACATTTACCGTATTTGGACTTCAAGTTTAGCTCCTGAAGTGTAGTGGCATGACGGGAGGAACTGCCTAACACATTAAAATTATTAGGAATCTTTGCATTGATTAATGTATCATGAACCAAAACATACCTGTCCTGGGACTTATTTTTTTACCCAGAAATATGCCAGAACTTCAAAGTTTCCGGGGCTTTGCCCCTGGACCCAACCAGGGGCCCTACTTCGGGCCCCTGGACCCCACCCGCTAAAGTTCGCGCTTCGCGCTCGTTTTACGCATCACCAGATCTGTCGGCAAAATATGATCCACACCTTCGCTACTCCCCTGTTCATAACCAATCTTAGCTTGTGCTGTTTGCTTTTATCCGTTGTTCGTATTTCAGGAGCGGATTTAGGGGGAGAGTCCAGTGGTTTCGGACCCCTGCTCTTGGCCGTCAAAATATTTGCAACCATTTCTTTCCTCTATTAGGAGAAACTTGGCAAAAAGTGCCTAAGAACCATTATTTTCAGACCAAAAAGTGTCAAAATTGAGGTGTTTATTCATCCCTACATCCCACCAGTCGGAATTATAGCTTAAAACATGCGCCAACGAACTGTCTCCGTGAGACCGCGTAGTTTCAAAAGCTACAGAGATGTTTAGCCAGTGTTTAAACTTTTTCCGAAATTACCCGAAATTTGACAAATTTTGGTGCTGTTCGGGAAATTTTCTGGGAAAAGAATAATTTCGAGAAATATCGGGAAAGTATCACCAGCACTGGCGTACACGGGGGGGGGGACATTGGGTCATGCCCCCTCACGGATGCCGATTTTGTTTTAGTTCCTAAAAATACGTAATTTTTTAAACACAAATTTTACTTAAAAAGGTAGCATATGCGGCACCAGATTGCATGTAAGGACACGTAATTTTTCAAAAAATTTCAAAGGGGAGGGGGAATCTCACCTCCTTAGACCCCTCCCCAGGCCGGCGATCACACAACATTCTGCATGACCCTCGTAGAGAGAAATCCTGGGTACGTCACTCTACACCAGATTGCAAGGGCGTAGGAGGTGGGGGCTGGGGCTCCAGCCCTCAGCGAAATTTGTAGTGGGCGGAAGTATGCTTCAGCCCCCACTTTCCAAGGCTCCAAACCCCTTATTTGTCTCTTCTGTTGAAAATGTTAAATATTTGCAGTAATTTACCTTAAAATTTGTCCAAAATGATGCACCAATCTGCCTCTAAGGTCCCTCAAAAGCCAAAAAATTTTTCAAGACATGTGAAATATTTGCGGTAATTTACCTTAAAATTAGTCCAAAATAATGCACCATATTGCATCTAAGGTCCTTAAAAAATCCAAAACGTTTGCAAGAAATGTCAAAAATTTGCAGTAATTCACCTTAGAATTTGTTCAAAAATGATGCACCAAATTGCATCTAAGGCCCCTCAAAAATCCAAAAATTTTCCAAAGGGTAGACCCCTCCCCATGACGGCGATCCGAAACAAGGTTTAGCCCCCCTACTCACAAACAGCTTCCTACGCGTATGTCAAATTGTATCTGAGGGTAGTTAATTATCCAACAACTGGAAAAATTCCTGGATCCGCCCCTGTATTTGCCCGTCTTAAAGAAATTTTATAGGTGGACATTTGGACATACGTATCCAATCATGCTTCGTTCGAGCTTAGGAAAATATGAATATATATTTATGTTGGTATATATTCCAAAGAATATATATATATATGTATATATATACACACACACATATATATATATATATATTCATAGAACAAAAGTATATAACTGAGTGCTCATTTGGGATCGGGGACCTGGAGGGTAGCATACATAAACATTTAGACATAACTACACATACACATACAAAAACACACTTACATACATACATGAACACATATTTATACAGACTACGTGTACGTATTCATACAAAATTAAATTTCATGAATAATCATATAGTAGAATATATACACGTGAATATAAGAATATACACTCACACTGAATAAACTAACTTCATAGGCATATAGGAAATATATTCCTGTTGTAGAAAAGCAAATAAACTACACTGTAAAAAAAGCCTGTAAAATTACAGTAAAAACAAAGAAATACATGCAGCTGCAGCAGGGATTCACATGTATTTCTTTGTTTTGTTACTGTAATTTTACAGGCGTTTTTATCAGAGTAGCCTTACCCTCGATGCAAAATAAAGGAAAGTAAAAGTCTTTGGGACACTTCTTTGAAGTGTGAAAGGGAAAAACAAGATCTTTTCAGAAGCCCTCGTACCCCAAGCTCAAACTTCCAAAGGCGTGGTAACTGTTAACAGCGTGCAAGGCCTACTTGTGGGCCCGTACCTGTTAAGAGATTCTGCAAAGGCCCAGCGTGCGAAATGAACTAACTTTAGTGTGCTTTTCAACAACAATTGAACAATTGGTGGTGAGCTACGTGCAACAAGATTTTTACGTTCCGTCGGGTAAGAGTCGGCTAGGTGTGACATGGTGTTGTCGTAGGTATAAGGGGGCGTCAGAATTTCTGAGATTAAAGCAAGTTGTCCACGACGGACAAGTCTTGTCCGGTCGTGGCCCAGTGACCCGGACTTTGGCGACTAGTACCGAACACTTATGGAGAGGGCGTACTTGGGATACGTATTTGGTAACAAAAAATGTGCCGATAAACTAACAACCCATTACTTTTGGTAGCAAAAAGGGTGGGCTAGAAGTGAGGTATCTGGGTACGTTTAGGTTAAGGTGAAGTCTAGGCCTACAGATTGACATGTATGGAAAGCGGCAGTTGAATTTCTCTGGCTTCAAACCCACCTTAAATTTCAGCTCCTACATACCATCACCAATCCCTCTGCTACATCCCCGCGTGCAAATCGTACAATAAGTAGGGATGGCGGTGAGTTTCTTCAATAATGATAATGCATTGTACATGCCACTTGAACTTATTACTTATATTTTTCAAAGTTAGACGTGCACATGAAGACACGATACGTTAACCTTTTCACAAGTACCGGCGACTGTTGTGTGCCTTTGACTGTCGAATGTCAATATGACTGACAACAAAGAAGTAAGCTTCGTCCACTGCAGATTCAAGTAACATCTTCTTCAAACAGGATGGACAGGGCTCATGTCGATGTTTGACATGTTTTTTTGGGGAACATAGCCCTATACTAACGTCGTAGTCGTACGGTGACAAAGAATCAGTCACTTCTCCTTATCCACAAGGTCAGGCAGCATCTTACATGGATGACTTCCAGGAAACTGTATGCGAAAAAAGGATCTCATCGTCTGAAAATGACTTGTTTGAACATTTCTCTGTATTCGTGGCTAAAGTATCCTCGTAATACAACAAGAGCACACTTTGTAGCATTCCAAGCCTTTCTAATAGTATTTTTGCATCAAAAGGTATTATATCTCTATTTTTTATCACTATTTATAACTATATTAAGGCCGGTGCTACTACGAAATTTAGTTGGCATGGAGGCAGAAAAAGTATTCCCGTACAGTAAGAAACGAAGCTAATAAGATCAAGGAAAAGGATTTCTATACTTAATATTCTCGAAATGTAAATCATATATAGTCCATTGACTTACATTATTTTACGCATATAATTATCAGATATCTCTCATATCGTAGACACTGTTCTATCACTCAAACCAACTTCCATGCTGAATGCCTACTCTATTAGAAAACTTACAGAGACGTGTGCAACTGTGGATGGTGGTTGTAGTAATTTCGTAATACATGTACTGTAATTCGGTGTAAAATTAGGCCAAACTTATTTTTTGTCTTGTCTTCGTTATTAGAGTGATCTTTAATAAAAATGCTTTAGAGAAAAACACAGCACCATTTGAACTTTCGAATTGTCAACAAAGAAGCACCAATCTGCCAATGCAGATGAAGAATGCAATGATTTCAAAGCAGTTTCTACTTTTACGCGAGTATGAACAATGATAATTTTGAACCAAGGTGACGATCAGGCCTAGTTATGGGACTTTGTAACAAAGAAGAGTTGCGGACCTCCATCTTTGCTTCAAAAGAACAATTTTCATTCTTTCACGCAACTTTTTGTTTAGGAAGCCGTAAATGACTGGGTTCACTGTAGAACTGATCCCAACTAACCAGATTGTGACTAAATAAAAGCCATACACGTCTGGAATGTCTGCCATTGCATTAACAACTAAAAATGGCGTATTTAGGACCAAATTTGAGAAAAAAATAATAGCCGAAAGTTTTGTAAGTCGAATTTCTTCTAAGGATAGGGCTAAAGGCTTTCGAGTTCTTAGTCTTGTAAAAAATCTAGTTGTGATGACCGATCTTACACTCAATGAAGGCGGTTGTGCAGGGCATGATGACGATGTACTTCCTGTCGAGATATTAGCAGCTAAAGTTGGCGGTTGCTCTGATTGAACACGTGTTTTACTCTTTCTAACAGCACGGAAAGTGAGAATATAGCAAATGGGAATGGTGATCATGCATAGGAACAAAGTAGTGCTATTTCCGAATACAAAAGTAGTACGGGTAGACGGATTCCGTATATCAATGTAACAGATTGTCTTACCACACTTATAAGGTGAACTCTCTACCAGAAACATAACGATAAAGATACAGATGACAATGGTCA
Source organism: Holothuria glaberrima (assembly GCA_009936505.3). Lineage (NCBI taxonomy): Eukaryota > Metazoa > Echinodermata > Holothuroidea > Aspidochirotida > Holothuriidae > Holothuria > Holothuria glaberrima. Next base: position 218,290 of record WURT03000020.1, read on the forward strand.
GGAACCATATCAATCCTATCAGAAAAATTACTTTGCGCAAACCAAAAGTCTTGTCGTATACAGTGCGAGATTTGGAAACAAGAACATATCGACTTAGAGCAATAGCAATTAAGGTCATTACTGAAGACAGGTTCGGCAAGAAAACGGAAACAGTAGCGACGTAGCACGTAAGAGGTGTTGTCAGAATAACCATGTGGTTAATGATCATTCCTGACGTTATGGGTAAGGTTGCACAACAAACCAGGAAATCGCTCACGGCTGAATTTGCAATGAGTGCATGGTACAAATTGTGGAACTGTCTGTTTGACATAACAGTCACCACGACGAGAGCGTTACCTAACACACCAATGACAGTAGCAATACTGTTAATGGTGACAACAGGCACAGCAATGGCGAAATTGACACCAGTTACAAACGTAGTGTTTTCGCACATTTTGTCCACAAACTTTTGATAATTTTATCTAAAAGTTGGGAAAACGCATGGAATTGTCTATGGAAAATGCAACAGCCTTTGTTTTTCTCATGGGAATTAGGAACAGCTCTGTACAAGAGTTCGGTACATATAGTCTTTCTTTTATTTCGAAATGAGAGAAGAAATTTCAGAGGTACAATTGCGTAATAAGATTGCCTTGATGCGTTTGATACTCTACAACAAGCTACCGGTAACTTTCTTAACATGGGTGATTCTAGTAGCTTTAGTCCAAAACTTAGTCCAAAACTTTTCTTTTTGTGGAAATTTCGCGTTATCAAGGTAGTTTTTATGTAGTCTCCAAGGAAAGATGCCACTCATCCAAAATCCTTGTCTTCCAATTTTAAACTTTATGAATTTTCCTTTTAGAAAAAGTATTTCAGAATCAAAGAGTAGAATACAAAAACCAAGTTTCTCTGTAAATGTTACATATTTTCGACCAAATGAGCATCGGGCATTTTTCATTTATTCCGTAAATAATACGATGAAAATAGTCGTAAATCTCCAAACACAGTACTTCTCACGCTTCCTAAACGCACCGTACGAAACCTCTCTTTATCGAATGAACTTAGCAAGTCTGTCACTCGAAGGTTGAGCAAACTATTATCTGCTTTGCAAATAAAGCCTTTTCTCGTATAAATATGGTCTACAGCGCAGGCCTTACTTTGCATAATTATGTCACTTTTCAAGGGATTACTAATTTTTGCATAGCTTGTATGCTTCTAACCAATCAACATTCACCTCCGAGTGAAATATACCCTACATTTGAGTGCTTCTACTTCTGATATTTAGAGCATATAAGGCCTGTCATATTATGCAAAGTGTGTCATTTCTATCAGCTTACTCCTTTTTCAATAAAATTTTGTAAACCAATTTTTTCGTGTGATCATGATCTCTTTTATCTTTTCCCTTCACCCATTGGCTGAACGTACTCATCAAAACTAGTCTTGGCTGCCAGTGAAAGTTTCCAAGTGTATATTAGACAATTAGATATCACTCAAAATGATGTTACATTTGATTGAAACAGAACAATGGAAGGGGCTGCTTGAAACTCGTTATGCATAGCCAGGGGCGCAAATCTGTGTTTTTGTTGGGGGGGGGGCGAATTTACTATCTAAACGGAGCGCCACCAGGTTGGCGCGTAGCGTACCAAGAAAATTTTCGTCTCTGAAGGCCTCCAGATCGCCGGAAATGGCACATGGGTCGTTTGATGTCCTTCGAAACAACGCCTATATTGTGATCTCTCGTTCTGGAAGTTTGTATTGTGAGATACAATGTCTCAGAAAAACATTTTCCCTCCTTCCCGATGACCACACCGACTAGTATTATCGATCAGTAGTAAAAGAAAGAAAGAGAAAAAAAAAGCTCAAAGCATCCAATGATGTACGCCAATGAATAGCCGTATAGTAATGTGGTCTACCAGCTGATGTGGTGTAGCTTGGGATAACATAATGAACACTCACCATGTATCATATCCACCATACATACAAGTATCACACCTTTTGAGGCCTACCTACCAACTGGCATGCGACAGCACAACCCCAAACAACGATAATGCTGCCTGTGAAATGATTTTCTGGTTCTTTCCCAGTTACTGGGGGAAAGTAGTTAAAAGACTGGACATCACACTCAAGTCCGTTGGAAAAGGGATCAAATGTCAGTGTTGGGAGCACGGAGCAGGGTGAGATGGTATGCTAAATAGCACATACCTGCCCCGTAATTATCTGGGCACTAGTCGAAAAGAGGCGAACATTTGCCATGTCCACCCGCGTTCATACAGCCACGGTTCCCAGATAAACCTTGATTGGCTTTCTAACCTTTAGTAAATCAAGCCAAAACGCCAGTATTAATCTGACCGTCCTACTCGAGACAATAAAATAGAATAGGGGCCTACAATGAATAACACACCTCACTACACCCCCATGAAAGCAATCACTCGGAGAATTGCGATGTAAACTTGAACATATGCCTATCATTTTTATCACTGTTCTGGGGGGATGAATGACACTATATCGGGGAGGGGAAAGGCCAACAACTTGAGTTGTCATAGCAAGGAATATGACCAGTTTTCCAATGGCGTAAACCGCCGAGAAGTTGATATAATAGCTCCATGATTACCACAACAAGTGAATGTGTCTTGTTTTCCGTTTTTACGTGAACGATCAACGACATTTTTTAACAAAATTTTTGAATAACTGAACAGTGACGTTTTCTCTCCCTTTTGCGATGATCAACCGCTATCAGTTGTCAGCCATCTAGTATTTTTCCAACAGAAATCGATCAATCAATGACGCAAATGCTCCAAGGAAACTTGGGGTGGCAACCGCCACCCTTGCCCCCCATGATTTGCACCTCTGTGTATAGCACATAAAACGAGTTCTGCGTCTGGGGGCTTGTGGGTAAACGGATATGTAATTTATTTAGTAGGAATGAAAGACTTTTAAGACCAAATAAGGCTGTTATCAAATGCAAATGTTATAATGGAAGACATTACAGTTGAATGATAAATTGCAAAGTACGGGTGTATCCAGGAATTTTCAACAGAGGAGGCGCTAGTTTTGACTTATCGTTGTTCTGGGGGATGTCTAAGGGGAGGGGCCCCCTTCCGTTAGGAAAGTTTTGCTTTGGGAAGAGGGCTGAGATGCAAACTGGTGATATATTTGACACATTTTGAAACATTTTCTTCTTTTACATCAACATTTTTTCACGGATGATGGCCAATAGGGAGGGACGAGCGCCTGTTGGCCCCCTCCGGAGCAGGCACTGCAAAGTTCTAAAAGAACTCAGATAACGTATTCGAGAGAGCATGCTAAATTGACTGAGCTAAAAAAAGGTGCTTTTCATACCTCGCCATTCTGTCGTCCAAGCTGGTCGTATGATTAGTATCATGTCACCAAACCAATCGCATTAAAGCTCAAGGGACTCTCAAATGAATTTCCGTGAAAGGTGTTTGTGCCCATGAATTGTGTTTTCGAGCTCACCGCTTTCACTTGAACGAAACACAAAAAAGACAAATCTAGGCAAGAAACAGCTGACCAGTTTAGGAAAACCAATCTGTCTCATGGGCGGCGACCCCAGGGGGACAGGGGACATGTCCCCCACTGTTTTAGAAATCTTCCAGTAAATAATTTGAAAATGGGGTCATGTCCGCTCTCCAATAATAAGCACAAATCGCCGCCCGTGATCTGACATGAGATCGTCATTGACCTTAGGCTTTGTAGAGCATCCTGTTAGCTAGTAAAATTAACAATATTGAGCATTTTTATGTTGTCAGACAGGTAATTAGCATATGCCTGGGGCCTAGACTTCTGCTGGGATAAAATTAAGTCCTCTTTGTGAAGTAATGGTTTTATGTTGACATGTGAAAATCACATCATTACAAACTTTTGTGTTTTTTACGTTTGGACGAACCGTTCGAGATCCAGGGTAGTAGGCCTATATTATTTTCAGTCTAGAATAAAACCCCACTAGCGCCAGATCACGGAGGCTTTACCTCCGTGCACAGCCGTAGCCAGCGGGTAACCAGGATTGCCAAAGCCACCTCATGAAGTGAAAAAGAAAACACAGAAGCAAAAATCTAAAACTTAAGAAATGAATATCTAGTCGAGGAAACGATAAGAAAGTGTATAAGGAAATAAACATGTAGGTTTACTGACTTGCACTGCACTCGAAAGTCACTATCGAAATACGTACTAACGTCAGGGGAAGTGACCTAGCTGCTCCAGGGTATTTTATTGCTCGGTTTCACGCTTCGGTTAAGGTTGTCTGGATTTTGGAAAAGCAGGCCAAACTAGTGGAAGTTTATAATTGTTTTCCGAGGGCTGGTCTATGGTAATGACATAACACTATATACAACAAAGTGTACGATATCCAATAGGTACCACAATGGCAGGACTAACCTTGCTGAAAATTTCGCTGATTCTAGTTCAAACATTTACTGGACTTCAGAAGACTTGCTCAAATTTTAACTGGACCCAACAAGACTCAATGGTACTTAAACTTAACTTGAGTGGAGTCATTTAATTTTTCTATTTTTTATTCTATAATTACGCCTATATTGTGAGATTGCCTATGTGAACTGAACTGAATTTTAACTGGACCCAATTGGACTTGTTCGCGTAAGAACAGTCTTCAATTGGTTTAGTTGACTTTAAACCCTTTTACTGGACTTTCTTTCTTTGAACGGGCTATTGATTTAGAACACGAGTGGCGGCCATCCGGCCCGTGGACCTTGCGCCAGTCGGACAATTTTATCTGGCCCGCAAGGCGAGTCATTAATGCAAATTCAGATTCACTTGAAAAGTAATAGATAGTAATCTTTAACCTGAGTATTTGAGTGGTATCAGCTTCACATTTCTGATGTTGGATTAAGTACGATATCTCATTTCACTATATGTTTCATGTGGGTAGAAGAGGTATAAAAACTTTCACATGAATTAGCCCATGTGCACGTCTCATTTGTTGTATGTATTCTGTTGTCCTCTCTTGGACGTAAAGCTGTTCTTTTCGCCAAGTCTAGAAGGGAGCTACTATGACAGACCAGTCATGTAGATGTCTGAAGGTCAAGAGTCTAGTCATGTTAAGTCTTAGTGTCCTTTCAGGGGACGGATACCCTTAAAGTTGCATAACTACTTTGGGAGTAACGGTATTTTAAAAAATAGGCCTACGATCCGAATGACGTTCTTTCCAAACTCATGATCTAGTCTTCAGATCATAGGTAGCCATCAAAGGTGCAAAATCTAGATGGTTTTGTCAACCCTGTATTCGGCTCCCAAACGACCTACGTGTATCTCAGCAGCGACTTACAGAGGCTCTACAAGAAATTAACTTACTAAGAGCTCAGCTGCTTCAAAACGCAAAGTCCAAAACGCAGTGCGCACCCCTCGACCCAGATAGTAACTATGAAGAAGTCTTTCCTGGATGCAGTCATAGAGAACAACCCCCAAAGTAAAACATTTGCACAGGCATTATCATCTACTGACACTTATCGTCTGGCGAAACAATCAGTTCTCATCATAGGAGATTCAATGATAAAGGACATTGCCAGTGAAGACTTTGAAAACGACATTGTAAACGTTAGGTCCCTTCGGGGTGCAACGATTGCTGACGTCAAAAGTCACATGCTAGGTAACTTGGAAACTGTTAACTCTTTAAGTCACATAATTGTTCATCTTGGAACCAACGATGTTTCCAAGAAAACGGACAATATTGATGGAATCATGAAAGAATTCGAAGACTTGATCACAACCATTCAGTTAAACAGCGGTCCAACCACAAAGATCTTTATCTCAGGGCCATGTCCTCGACGAGATATATTTTCTTCTACCATTTGTGATGTAAACAAACAGTTGAAGGACTTAGCTTCCAAATTAGACTGTCAATTTATAGACAACTTCTCTTCTTTCTCCTACGGCGATGGCGAAATTGATGACAGCCTATTCGTCACTGACGGCATACACCTGAGTATGAAAGGGTCGCATAAACTACGGCAAAAATACACCTCATTGGGACCAGTTTGTCTCCGAAGCACTTTTTTACATTCGAATTCTCCAATATTGCGAAGAAATACCCGTCAAAGCCCAAGGTTCCACAGGAGAGTATCTCTGCCCCTCGGCCACCACGAGCATCGCCAGCAAAGTACACATGCTCGCCACCACGATCAGTCTGATCCTCGACTAACACACACCTACTATAACAACAAACGTCAAGGATCCAAATATCAGAGTCGCCGTGGTCGATTTTCCCCTCCTAACTCAAACAGGGGATGTTATAACTGTGGGGAGCGAAACCACACAACAAGAAGTTGCAGGTATGATTTCCCAATTGAATGCAGATCGTGCGGACGAAAGGGACACAAAGAAAAGTTCTGCTTTATCCACTAGGAATCTGGCCAAGATGAGAGTGCCGACAGTTATTTCTCTTCGAGAGAGACTTCACCGGTAAAAAAGTAATTTTAACTTTTTCAATCTTAAGAACAAAGGAAGAAAAGTCTGCACATAGGTTTCATCAACATAAATCATTTATATCCTAAGATGGACCAGCTTGGAACCCTGTTAGTACACGAGAACACTGACGTCAACATTTTAGCAATTACTGAGTCTTTTTTAAATGAAAACTATTCTGACCATGAGATAAGTCTACCAGGATACAAAACAATCCGCAGAGATAGGGTTGGTAGGGAAGGAGGGGGCATTGTAATTTATATTGATAACAATACAACCTTTTTACGAAGAAAGGAATTTGAAGTTGATAATATTGAGGTGATCTGGTTGGAAATAAAGCCTTCCTATTCTAAGAACATACTACTATGTTTAATCTATCGTCCTCCGAATGCCAAGGCAGACTGGATAAGCTCTTTCCATAATATGCTTAACTTGTCATACAGTTCTTGCCATGACATTGTTGTTATAGGTGATTTTAATTTTAATATGTCAGTAGGGGTAACAATGCATGGAAAAATACAGTATGTCATTTTAATTTAAAGCAAGTGGTGAAGCAACCAACCAGAGTCACTGAAACTACTAGTTCCATGATAGATCACATATATACAACAGAAGAGAAGTTAGTGAATAATGTTACCGTTCCTCACGTTAGAATCAGTGATCATTTTCCTGTTTATTTTAGTTTAAACTACGAAAAGGAACAAAGTTTTAAGGCTGACCATACCTCAATTACGTATAGAGATGTTACTAAGATAAATAAGCAAGCTTTAATAAGGGACCTAAAAAACTGTAGATGGGGCGATGTCACGTCAGAAAATAATGTGGATGCTGCTCTTAGCTTGTGGGAACACATG
>WURT03000020.1:233708-269519 GCA_009936505.3 Holothuria glaberrima
ACACGATATTCGCGTTTACATGGCAGAATATTTTGGCACTCTTTATTCGCGTTGATACGGCCAAATAGAAAGTAACTTAACCAAAAACAAGTCACCCAGAACAAATATTTTGACAGTCTGTATTCTCATTACTTCGGCCAAATATTTTGGCAAACGAAATCCGTCGCGTTTAAACGGCCAAATATTTTAACACCCTTTATTCACGTTGACACTGCCAAGTATCTGGTCACTCTATATTCGCTGATGTACGGCCAAATATAAAGCTAGATCTAACAAATATTGACACCACGGCATAAATTTTTACACGATATATGGTTCAACACTACGTTATAACTTTTACGGCCGCATAAATGGACACCATCAAATCATTTGGTTACACCAACATAAATTGGTGTGAAGTGCGTGCCATACTGGAAGCCTGTCTAATTAGACCAGTTCCCCTTTCTCCTTAAATCTGCCCGGCTGCCTTTTTGCCTGTCTAGACAACTCTTTCGTCCAAGCCTAACCCAGCTTCCTTGCTGCCCTTTTGGAAAAGGGAACTCCAATCGTCCTGTAAAAGCATATTCCAGGGTATTTTACGATAGTCTCATGTAAAAAGGAATAATATTTCTACTCTAGTCCTTTTTAAACCATGTGGCAATATACGAATCCTAACTTCAGATACCTCAATTTAAAGATTTGTTACTTTTGTGAAAACCCCCAGTTCTCATCAAGGTCACAGAATGTTACGTTAAGCGGGCATATTGCTTCGTATTCCTTTTCTTCAGACCTGTATGTACCGTTTGTCTTTGAAATTTGATACTTTTTGGAATGTTTGAATATATATCCATGTAGCCGTAACACAAAGCAACACCATATGTAGGATATAACTACGAAAGTTGTTTAATATTCCCTACAGTGGTACCAATATGATTAAGAAATTCAGCGCTATGTTCCACGAGGACATCATAGATTTCCCATAACGCACTCTATCTTTACCAAAAAGAATGCATTTCTTTGAAAATTGATATCTTCCAAATATTACATGCTATTGAGATGCACAAAACCTTTCTCGGGATGGTGTCAGGTGGTCCGAGAGCTCCGTCGGCATGACTTGTTGAGCTATTAAAACAGTGATATTCATTTCGTCTAGAGTGATGTAAGTTAGAAGCCTTGCCGGCCTCGGGTGGCTTACATTTTGTCTAGGCCGATCACAGGGTGGTATGGGTATTGAAAACCTATGCTAATACTGATACAAATTTATTGCAAACGCAACACAGAATTGTTAGCAGAGAAACTTGCTGTGTAGCTTTAACATCACTTTCTTTCATATATTAGCGATTAAAGCATTAAGAGTATCAGTTGTTTATTTCAAGTCTCACCAGTACCGTGTTATTTAAAAGTTTTTTTTTTTTTTTTTTTGCTACTGTTTTAGCAATCAACTTATTAGGTTTGTAACTCTGAAAAATTATAATAAGTTAACGGATGCTCTGTTACAATCATTCATGTTAACATCGATGAAGCTAGATTAAGGTGTCAGATTAGTTCCTGCCAGGAGGAAAAAGACAAACCATTCTCCATCTCTCGGGCGAGAAGTATCATAGCTTCGAAGTGCATCAAAATAATTTTCACGGAATTAATTTTACATTTTTGGCTCTTTGGCATTTCATTTTTGAAAATTTCAAAGCTGGATTGCCTAAACGCTTGTGTAACTTTAAGCCACTGCATGCTCACTACATACGCTGCAGAGGCAATTTTAAGGAAATGAGCTTCTTTTCTACTATCAACAATGTTTCAAGAGCCAATCTGCTCACTTTTTTGCCAGATGATGCACTGAAAAGTTTGAGCTGTCTTTTAACTCTATACCAATCCAAGAGGGTGTTTGAAGTACTTTTAGTGAATGAGGCAACAGAACCGTTTACTCCCAGGAGATTTGAATGCATCATACAAGTGGCCTAGTTTGAATGTATCACCAGACCTGTTCAATGACCGTTGCCATCTACTCCTTATCCAGATTGAATAATTGACCATCCTTCGTTGTTAGGATTGTGCTATCCTCCCAGGAAATTATACGGTTTATTTGAGCAACATAGTCAGCTAAAGTTAGGGTATGAAATTCCGATACCTTTTCTTAGGCTATGATAATTTTTTAGATGTCCTGTCAACAGCTTAAACACTTTAACGTAAGTGGACTTTAACATAAGTGGAGTTAAAACCATTGCATGGAATTTCGTAAATGCTGTCAGTGACTTTGTTTAATTCCCTTTATGTCTTTAAGGTGCACTGCCAGAGTATTACCAAGAGTAATTATGACTCTCAATGATGTAAAAATGTTACATTTGAGAAGAATTCGTAGGGGCTCTTCTGATACTCCTTGAATACATGGTATAACCACCAGACTTTTGTTGCTGTTTTTTGCATCATACACTTCTTTTTGACACTTTAATGTTTTAGTAGTCTTTGTCTTTAATTGGCTGTCTACTTTGTGAAATGTCTACTCAGGATAGCCCCACTTTTGGAGGGCACTAAACTTTTTCTGCTTTTCAAACTTTGCCGTACTCCTCTATTACTACCTTGGTTATGCATTTCTTTCGATATACTTAAAACTTGATCAAACGATCTGGTGTTTTCACAGTAAGAGTGTCTAAGAAAGAAATCTAATCAACGTGTTCTGCTTCATGAGTTAAGTTGATGCTGTTATCTTTAACTTACAACGACTTATTATTTAAGTCAATAAGTCAAAACTTAATTAGAACCTTTGATCTATGATGACAGCATCAAATAAAATAAACAAATTTAATGGTCACTCAGCTGCTCATCCACTAATTTTGTCCCTTTTTTGTTCCTTTGGTTTAAAAACTTTTGCGAAGTAGGGCGGTCTAATTAGTACCCAACCATACGTAGAAGTGATCTTTACATTGATGGGTAATATCATGATTGCTTTTCAAGAGGTGGCAGAATATATCTTGAACATTGTCGAAAGTTGTGGATAACAACCAACCAAACTTTGAGGTATGTAGAAACATATAGTTGATCAATTAGCTGTTGCACATTGTTATTACTCACAGACAACAATAAAAATGTCTTAAGCTAACCGGATATTTACTTTTAATGTCCAAATACGCGCAAGAAAGAGAAAATTGAACCAAACATTGTTTTCTTCAAATGCACGAAATTTAGGTGCACTTTGTAACTTGCACTTGTGTCTGTCCAACAACACTCAGTCGTAAATATGCACATTGTACGTAAAATAGTTTGATCCGCATCACTTATGTGCTCAGTCCAAGCAAATCATCATATTTGACAGTTTCTCTATTTATGTGTACAAAATGTGGTAAGCTTACCATATTTGAAAACAAACTTCCACTGAAGAAATATACCTAACGTATCTCTTTTTCAAATGTAAGGCTACTTGAGTTGTAAGCATGTTTGGTCTCAGGCACATAGCCAGGATTTTGTCATGGGGAAAGTTTCGTTGGAGTGTGACATTGGAAGGGAAAAAGGGGAGGGGTGTCTCCTACTCGTTGGGGAAAACGGCTTTTTATGTCTCCAGACGAGAAACGGTGCCATGTTTGGGCCTCAAACGTAGTGAAGTTTATCGTGTCAGCATATTTTCCCCAAGACTCTGATGATTTTTGCCATTATTTTTTTCAAGCTTGGGTCATGGGAGGGGGGTTTCAACCCACCGAACCATCCACTTGGCTGCGTGCATGTATAATGGTCTACGTATCACAGGCATAGCTAAGTCAAACTGTAGCAGCCTAACTAAAAAAAAGGCCATTTTAAATACCTTTTTCATGTAAAATTTGTTCTAAAGCCTATAACTTTCGAAGAGGATTTCATACTGAGGCACAAGCATCTAACTCTCACTAAAATTTGATCCTTTATGATTACGTAAAAGGCAGTGTTACAACCCACCCTGTTCGTATCTTCCTCCGTCCTCCGAATTTAAGCCACGTTTGATATAATGTTACCTATTGAGACATTAACAATAAAGAACTGTCCACATCATTAGCGGCTCGCCATATGGGCATGGGGCGGCAAGTGCCCCTCCCCAAACGTTTGCAAAACATGGTCTTTTAAATCTTAAAAAAAATGTATTTCGAGATATTTTAAATAAAAAGTATTTCTAAATTAGGTCGAAATCATCCCTTCTATCTCAAAAGTATGATATATTATTTATTAAGTTGTTTAAACTATTTCAAAATTCCCCATAATATTCAGGTATTTATTTCGTCATAATTTTAAGATTCAGTCTAAGTTGGTTATGTAAATTAATATTATTTTTGTCGTCATGATTTCAACTTATTTTTGGGCACGTATTCAACTCTTCCAAATGCGCGGAGGGGGGTGTTAGTTTGTGATTAAGAAAAATGATCAAATGGCGCACTGTTTAATAGAGTAGCCATGATCAGTTGGCATGTAAAGTCCTTGGAAATTTCTTCTCCTGGAAATGTCGCCATTACCGGGAACGTAAATTGTAAGCTGGTCCATAACATTTGTATTATTGTACTTTCACGTGTCAAAATTTTTTATTTTCCGAAAAAAGTGAATATGGAAACGTTTATTTGGTAAAATCACTGAAGCCTTAACCACCTATGATCGCAAGAGTCGCTCATTAGGCTTCTGAAGTCGCACATGCCAGACCTTTGCGAGGATTAATTTAAAATGGGAGAATTTTTTTTATTTCTGTTTCTATTTAAACTGTATCATATACAGGCTCCAGTATAGGTACTTGGCTCCAGTATAGGATCATTCGCTCCGACAGTTGATTTATTCCCTCAATATCTAGAAATTCTTTTTGTATTCCTTATTTTCTCGTTTTTTTTTGTGTGGCTCACTTTCCGCGCTATTCATCCTTGGTACATCAAGTGCTTATCAAGGTACTTCGAGTACTTTTATTGAAGTAAGTATATGGTATGTGAAAGAATTCGGCTGCTGCAGTCTTTTATCTGATATTTTTTTCTTCCCACTCCTCTCATCTTAACCTCCCTTGCCTCTCATCGGTCCGAAAAATAGTCCAAGAAATACTTGAACCACTTAAGGGCTTACCTTTGAGGAATAGTACCCATGTAATATCTGCTCATGACTCAAAGTTAAGATATGAAAACCAACATATTCATACGTCGCAGTGTTCTTACTTATTCTTCATATCTTGTCTTCCGGCTTTATTTCCGTAGAATGCGCTGTTTGTAATCCTTGCAAAACCCAGACGAACCCAAGGACTGATCAAGAGTTTAGAACGGCTCTTCAGTAAGGACAGAAACAGCACGGCAGCCAAATGATTCCTCGCCCTTTTGCGAAAACGTTTAGTTTTTGTTGTTTTTATAAGGCATTACTTTGGCCGAAAGAATACCACAAGATCGTAAGTGAAGGCGGTGGCATTTGAGACAATAAAGCTTAGCAATTAGGAGATTCTGGATTCGATCCCCGGTCAGGTCGAAGTATGGTGGGTTTTGCATCCAAGAGCAAAAGAAATCAAATTTGAGCTAAATGTTTTATTTGTCTAGCCTCCTAACATGAAATTGTAATTCATGAGCCATGCAGGCTTCTCCCCCATTCGTGGTCGAAAAGCAACTGTTTTTCAAGGCCTGAATTTTGATGTTTCGGTGCAGTCTGTCACTAGCCCCGTCTTGTCAGGAGGCGTTATTTGTGCCTAATAGTGTCGCTAGTAACTCAAACGTGGAGTACATGCAAACAAAGTTTCACTTTTGTTCGTTTAATTTTGCTTGACTATATAGTCAGTGGTACGGCTACTGTGGGAGGCATTTCCCTTTATTTTTCTAATTCCTCCAATTCCTGGACTAAATATGATACTCATCCACAATATGCAGTTCTAGATTGATCATGCGTATTAGAAAAAGCCTAAAATGCAATGTTTAATACTTTGGATTACTAAACTGTTTCAAAACGTCCAAATATCTGCCGAGCTTCGCTCACATTGCTACTCAGCATAGTTGTACCTACTTACCGTAGGGTAGCTAAGTGATATAACTCTTTAAAACCACTATATAATATTATCACCACAGTGCACAATTCCCTCTCATCAACAACTTGACCGACTGATAGTGCCAGACAGGTTAGTTTAGAAATTTTCCAAATCGTAAGCTTGGTGGACAGTTCAATTCAAAGCAAACGCCCTGTGAAGGAAGCAAACTTGCGTTTCGTATTGCCTATAATTTTTTAAAAAAGTTCTGAGCTGCAGCAGACTTTACCCCATGGTGCTTCACCACTTTGCTCCATGGTAACCACAATTTACACCCGCCTTCAAACTTTTGCTGCCTCCACTGCATTTGAAGTCACACGGACGGAATATAACTTTACTCTTAGTTGCTCCTTTAAACTTAAACCCTTTACAAACTTAAATGGTATTATCAAAAATTACCATAAAACCATGTCTTATACCGTTAGTCGTAGCAATCAGCCTTGACAATCAACAAAAATGGATCTTACACCCCCCCCCCCTTATACAAATTAGGGTTAGCTTTGCAAATGTCACTTTGGTTATAATGTCTGGTATTCTCTCTGCTTTTCTTTTCTTACGACTGTACAAAATTACAATTCTACGATATCAATTTGTTTCGTTGACGTCTCCTTTTGGCACTCAATGTATGATGTTTCAAGCTCATCAATGCGACAGTTACTGACGTCATTTGGTTTATTCAATACGAATTTTCTGCAAAAGAGAAAATTTTAAAGAAAAAGGTATATCATTGAGCATTAAGCATCATTTAAGGCAGCTTTACACTTTTTAATTATTCTTCCTATTTGGAAGAACTACACTTTTCATATCAACATCTTTTGAGAGAATTTAAAGTTTGCCCATTTGCACTTTTTAGTACCGAAACGGCATTTTTTATCAAGATTCGTCATTTGTTTTAATGTCGTAATATCGTATTAATAGCGGTAAGACAATAATCATATCCGTATTTGAACACAATTTTTACATTCCTTTTACTAGTGTACTTTTTATTCAAGAATAATCTAAAACAGGTCACTGAAACCTAGTTAATTGGATAGTGACGTCGCGACATATTGTCAAACCCTAAATAACTGCCTATATTTTATGAAGGAAACGTACAAATATCAACTTTTTTATTTTTTTGCATTCAGCCCAAAGAACGACAATCGGAGGTGTAATGGAGTAGAGGGAGTAAGGCAAGCTGTGTTAACATGTAACTTGTAATTTCGCTTAAGTGGCATACATTTCACTTAAGTCCCAGGTTCATTGAATGCATTTTACTTACGTTGAATTCAATTCCACTGAAATACATTCCACTTAAGTGAAATACATTTCACTTAAGTAAAATACAATCCCCTTAAGTGAAACGTATTCCACTAAAATGAAATTGAATTCCACTTGTGAAATGCATTTCACTTAAGTGAAATGTATTCCACTTAAGTGAAATGTATTCCACTTAAGTGAAATGTATTCCACACAAGTGAAAGTAGTAGTTTAAGAATTAAATGCAAGTAAATGTTAAAACGGCTTGCCATAAGGGAGGGTGCTAAAACCGTATTTTGCAATTCCCCTGTGTTGGAAACGATAACTTACTATTTAGTGATAAGGGTTAAAATAAAGCAACTGAGATCTATTAGTCAGATAATTCAAAACCCCACAAATAAGAAACTGAGTGACAACATCCAATCTAAGAAGTTTTTGTACAAGCACATGAGGCTAGATTGTGTTGAATGAGAAGGAAAATTTAAAGAACCAACTACGATCAGAATTGCCAACTTTTTCATATTCTAAGTGAGATAAAAATATTCAAGAAACACTCTTTATCATAAACTTTTTTCTTGCAAATTTTCTCTTTTTGTTATGCGATCACAACACTTTTCTGTTTTGGGATGTATAAAGTGATTCTTACTCAAACTTACTTTTCCTTACTGACGGAGTAACTCCCTGAGAACGAACAGCCTGGGATCGTTATATCACAATGCATACTTGATAATGTAAATACAATATTGCAAATGACTTGTGTTTTGATTGTTACAAAAAGTGTTGGAACAGCCTGTTACACTAGACACAAACCAGGGCTGGGATGCTACACTTTCAAGGAAGTTCTGACAAAACCTGAATTGTGGGGTAGATGTTCGTAGAATTTCGGGCAATTTACTCAGTCAATAGAGGTTTCAAAGCAAACCGGCTCATCCCCTGAGAAAAAACATTCCATGCAACTGTAATCAGTAGGACTGTTTTTAAGTGCAATAAGTAGGAAGCAGAGACTGAGGTAAACTTTTAAGTAACTGGCTATCGCAAAGTTTTCCTTATGAACGAGGGTGTCGACATGGTGATCGCCTTTCTCCGTATCTTTTCAATTCAACCGCTGACATGTTAAACATTCTTGGTAGAATTATTAATCGATCCGTGGTACTGCAATTCAAGGTCAAAGTTCCGAGAATGAGACTTAATATAAAGATGCTTCCTCCTTTTGAAGGAGGCAAATGAAAGGTCTTTTTTAAATTTATATCAAGAAAGAGAGTTCTTTGGCAATTTATATGGTTAAAGGGTTAATCTGGACAAGGGTTGTATTGTTGGATTTGGTTCTTTCCGTGAGAGAACTAAAGCGATAGAACATTTCAAGGTCAATTTAAAGTGGGTTCATTATGAAGATGGTACAATACATGGCGTCACCCTTAGTACAGACCTCTCAAGTATTATCTCGAACAACTTATGACAAAGCTTAATCGAAGCTTTCCATTTTGGAAAGATAACTGTCCTCTAATATCTTCCGCATTTTAATGGCTGTTTAATGACTGTTAAATGATATTGTTAGGAATGTTTTGAAGAGATTTTCGTTAACATTTTGGCTGGAAAGAATTAATCGCTTAATGAGAATGTGTGATGTTTAAGGGTAAAAATTAGGCTCTTAAACATTGTGACAGTATTAGTTGATAGTTAATGCTGTAAGTGAAAAAAAAAACGAACGAAACGATCGTTATCCCTGCATATGCCATACTGTTGTTTTGTCCTACTTTCAGAGCTAGCATCCGAAGTAGCTTCAAACAAACGGTAGGCTACATCATCTTTACCCTTCACTAGCGACCGCATTGTCCGACGCAAATGCAATCAAAGTATCCAACAATATCAGGTGCTACATCACTGGAGAAGGACGTGACATATTGGACGTTGGAATTTTCTTCCTTACGAGAAAAATTTTGTCTTCTTCCAGCCTTTATACAAAATATGAAAGACTCTTGAAAATATACTTGTAGTAGTCGACCATTCGACCATTTGACAGTTTTAACAAACTTGGATTGGTGAGTCATCTTCTTTACAAACATCTCCCCTTTTAACGCTAGGAACCCCCACTGGGAAGAAGTAAGCTATCTGTAACTAATTTCGTTTCCTTCCCCAATCGTTATTTTTGTATATTAGTTGTCTCGTAGGCAACTGTACTTTTGATACCTCATCATGAAGGTTATCTCCCCCTGATAAAACATGCTTCTTTCAAGAATCTTGATAATGTAGGTATAACCTGGTAAGTTGTTTTACGTTTTTTTGAGATGGAAAAGTCAATGCAATTGCACTGAATTTTTACTTATTACATCTCGCTTGGTTAGATAATTGTGGGTATCATCTAACGTGTGGAAAAACATTTTCGTCTTTATAGTACCTGAAACTGAGTAACTTAAAATTTACCGTCTTTAAAAATGTTCTGCCATTTTGTACATTCATCTTCGTGTGTCAGCTGCAGAGTAAAAAGAAAAAGCTTAAACTTGTCGTTTTTTTTATCTTTCAACATACTTTTGTCATATTGGGTTTCAAATTTATGTGCCAATTATGTAAGCGCACTTGTCAAAGAGGCTAGTGAAGATCTTACAGGAGTTAAAATAATGCAAACTGAGTAGAGCAACACTCGAGAAAGTAGCAGAAAAGGAAGAACATTCAATTAACGTTATAACGTAGTGACATGTAACTTGGTTAGGCATGTAACTATGATCTTTTCTTGGACATTTTGAATAAGACGTCTTAAACTAAACCTTCTCCCTCATTTGCTTCTTACTTACTTAGTCATTGATGTTAGAAAATGCTTGCCATATTGCAACCGTAACTCTCATGTAAGCAATGTTGAACTCAGTATATATTAAAGTTCTTTAGACTGCTGTAAATTCTGTACAGTTAATCCTACAAATTACCTTCCAACTTCCAGACTGGACGTCCAGAACATACGTTGGTTCATCTTCGAATTTTCGCCAAAAGACTGAGAGAAAAAGGAACATGATACTAAATCTCCAACATACTTTGCATGACCTGCATTTGTTCTTATTCAAAGTAGTAACGCAGGGTGAATAATAGTGCCTGGGCAAATTTCACCAGGACAATAACCCTCTGGGTAAGTCCACTAGGCAACTCCCAGGGTTGTCGATGGTCCGGGTGGAATTACACGAGCTGGGAATTGTGCAGGTGGGAATTGTCCTGGTTGGGAATTGCTCGGGTGGAAATTGTCTGAATGGAAATTACCCTGGATGGGAATTTTGTAGATGGGAATTGCCCTGCGTAGGAATTGTCCTTGATGGGAGTTGCTCGGATGGGAATTTTCTGGATGGAAATTACCCTGGGTGGGAATTTTGAGGACGGGGAATTGTTATGCGTAGGAATTGTCCTAGGTGGACAATTGGGTGGACTAGGCGGGAATTGCTTCACCAGAAGCTTACGTTTTCATTGCCACTTGTCAAAGTGTAACTAAGGTTTAGAATCACAATAACTAGTTTAGAAGTTAAAAGTATGAATCTCATTCACCGAAATCCGATCTTTATAGCTTATTCCGTTGTTGGGATATAAAAAAACTAAACTAATTCATTCAATATAAAATTTCGATTGCACAATGAAATGTAATTTCCTTTGTTTAAACTCACTTTACCTGCTTTTGCTTCCTTTTGGAATAAAATGTTTACATGCCCTTAAAGGTCTGTGGGCATGTAATAAATTCAGTTGTTCTCCTTAACAAAACTAGATAAAGATCCCCTGATCAAAAATCTGTTGGAGTTATTTGAATCTCTTTTGCCGTTCTCAAGATATTTCACTTCAAAGTTTGACCATTTGTGGGAGTTGTTCATTACTATGCAAAATATGATGTGGAGTGTTGCACAGTGTCTGTAATTCTTTTGTTATTCCTTTATAATTATCTGTTAAATACTAAATAGCTAGTTTCTAGTTTGGTGTTTAATGTGGACATTTTCAAAGAACTAAATAGCTACTTTCAAAATTAACCCTTCGGGGCATCCCAAAATTACAGCTGTCCTTGGAATGAAGGCTAAACTAGCAAAGATTAACATTACACCCACTTAACAGGTCCCTCACTGTACGTCATAAATTTGCATAAGTAGATCATGTTTATTCATTATGTAGTTGAAAACAGTAGTTGTCTTTTAAAATGGTCAATATTTGATGGATTTTAATGAAAATTGCGGCTGTTTTTATCATTTTTAATTCTTTTTACACCAAATAGGCAAGCATCACATTTACATGTCTACAGACCTTTAAATGGTTTACTGTGTTGTTGCAAAGCATGTTGCAAGAAGAGGGGGCTTGTATAGTCGAATCAGATTACAATAACAACAAAGTGATCGCGGTTAGGCTCAAGATGCAGTGACTTTCGAATAAAAACAAAGAAAAACAAAGACGTTAATCCTAGAAGTACATGAAAAACATCACAGATAATTGCGAAATATACTATTTTAAATTCAGTAAGTAAATTTAAACATTTTGTATCTCAGCACCAAAAAAAATGGCCTTTGGATCGTTCAAGTAATCTTTTCAGCTTTGTTGCTTGTTTGTGATATGCTGGACTTTAGGTACACCTAAGTTCCTGCAAAGACTTTTGTAAAAGTTGGCTACTTTTCATAAATAGCCTGAGTTCACGTCCATCAGAATGAAATGAATTAGTGGACTTATTTTTCTCTTATTCAGTACTTAACATCGTTACCTTTGATGTTTCCCGATTGGAGAGCAGTGAGTGTGGGGCTACTTTCGAAGCGCCGGGGAAGTGTACAGCCAAGGTACCTACGAAAAGATCCACGGAAAATCATTAGAAATCTCATTGCAGTCAGTTGGTTAAAAACGTTTGGTGGTGCTGTTTTAAGTTGTGCCTGTATTTATGACATTTGATGATGTCAACATGATTTAACCATGGAGCTTAGCTCCATGATTTAACACAACTATCATGACGTCCCATAAAAGAAAGATCCCCGTAGGCACTCCGGGAGTTTTCCCGTTTGAGGAAAACTTCTCCCAAATGGGGGAAAACTTATCCAACACATTGTGTAGAATATCTAGCCTAACAAAAACAAGGTTTAGCAAGAACGAAAACCACTCAAAAACTTGAGTTTTTTGTCAAAAACGGCGTGGTGAACCACCGATTAGGACGTGGACTTTCGGGAACCATGACAATACGTATACCAAATATACATTTAGTTCCTTTACAATAGACCAACAAATTTTGCAAGGGGGCTCCAAAATCCATTCGCCATTGACAATTTTCACAAAGAACGCGTAGAATTGTGTCGGTGTAAAATAAATAAAATGACGGCGCCTATGGCAAATTTTCTCCCGATCGGGGGAAAAGTAGATTCTCTCAAAAGAGGGAATTTACCGAACTGATAGGGTTTTAGCACCACGTAACATACAATTAAACGGATCATGGAATATTGTTGTTATGATGCCTGTTCCTTGTATTTTACACTTGAAGAATATGTCAGGTGTAAAATGAAGTGGTTGTTTATAAAGTGGTTGTTTCAAATAGTCGATTCCGTTAGAAAAGTGATATTTCACCTCACTGATATTTTTGATGCAGGACGCGCATAACAGCCTGTTGTAACTGACACATTCTTCGCAATTAGAAAAAAAAAGTTTTACCGTATGTCATGAGGCCAAACTCGAATTTATATGAACCTCTTGGAATGCTTCAAATATAAATGTAATCGCCCTAAATAAAGTATGATACAAAAGTATGAAAACGGTCATTCCACCAGATCTTATAGTTTGCATTTAAGTCCAACTTGAGTTACCTATACTGATTTTATTAGAAATACATGTTGCTATTACAGGCAGGGATGTTCCAAATTTATGTATCAAAGTATTTCAGTAATTATTTCCATCTTCAACCTAACTACAAATTTCTTTGCTACATTAAACTTTGAACATACGCTAAATGTTTTAAAGCCCTCCTAAATATTTTAGACGAGAGCAAAACTAGAACGTCTTGTATCGATTTTCGTTTCTGGTACCATTTACCATGTTTCGCGTTCAGTTTACTTACCACAAAGCTTTCAGTGATGGGCATTTGGTTGAAAACTCAAAAACTGCAAATGTTTCGTCTTCTGAAATTTCCGTCGGGGTTTCTTCAGGAATTTTCCTTGTAGTTAAACTTATTTGTAGACCTTCCATTGGAATTCTCGAAGAAAGAATCAAGTCTGATTTTAATCTGATGGATATGGTCGATAGGTCCACTGACTCCAGACTATTTTGTAAACGCACGACCGTAATTGGTATCTGTGTGGCGGCATTCCGAGAATGGAACAAAAAAAAAAAAGCACATAAAAGCACATAGTAAACATTAAAACACTTGCAGGATGTGATGACAACTGAATGTTAAAGGATAGGGGGTGGATAAGTGTTGATGGAGAGAAAAATCATGGATTGTTAGCATACTGCGGGCATTTATTGCAAGATACATCGACTTGAATAGCAATTTTGGTCGATTCACTACAATCATACAGTTAAGTATGATAGGATTAAGTTTGATGTTGGGTGAGGTTGATTGAGGTTTATAGACTTGAACTCAAGAAAACCGAAATTAGAGCAAAACTACAAAGTATGTCGGTATTGTAACATGCAGCTCAAAAAAGAAAAGGAAAGTACGGAAAAGGGATAATTTCAGTATATGTTGTATAAAGAAACTTTTGCAGATAATGTAAATCTGGACTTATAGTGATGCATTCGGAATAAGGGTTAATAGGTTCATATGAAATACCGGAACTAAAACCACAAAATATTGAAAACGTGACAATTGTGGGACTTAGAGTTGACTTAAGGGAATGTAGTGGAATCCACATCACATTAGCCAACAAAACAATCGTTCTTTAAAAAATACTTTGATTTTTTTTAAAAATATATGCTCTGTAAGTTTGAGGGCTCTGCAAGAATATCACAATATTTTAAAATATAACCAGTAAAGATTGATAAGAGGTCAGAAATATCAGGGCTATTGTAGAGCTGTTGCTTGGACACATAAACACAATTTACATCTGCTGTGATTTGGTGTCTCATTAACCTTACCTTATTGTTTGCTGCTATCTCCAAGAGCTGCAAAGAAGACATTTGCAGAAGTAGGCTGTCGTCAGCACTGATTATGATTCCCTCAGTACAAAGCTGGCGAATGGTTTCTTTGACATCCTGAATAGATTCAGTTTGTTCCATTAGGCAGAGAATAGCAAATTTGTCACCTCCTTTCATTTTCTTTATATGTTTGATAATTTTACCAGCGGCAGAGGGGTTCAATCCACAAGCGAACCGATAAAAATAGTGGAGGTCAAAAGGATTCCTTTTTTTAACAATTTTTCCGAGCCTGAATGAAAGGGACTTGGATGCGTAGCGTGAGAGAAAGTGTGCTGCATACCACTCACAAAACAATTTGTGGTAAAACCTAACTTCGGTTTCCTTTTGGATAGGATAACTGGTAGGATTTTGTACAAGTTTTGAAGTTTCTTCCTCAACTAATATTCCAATTCGAACGTACGCTTCATAAAACTTTTTCCCTAGTCGCTTTCGAAGATCGTTTTTCACCCAAGGTCTAGTCTTTCCAGTCAATGCTTCAAATGCAATTCTGTCCAGTTTTTGATGATCACTTTCAAATAGATCCGATTCTTCGACGTTCTCATCATCCATTTTGTTTTTCATGTGCTCATGAAAACATGCAATCATATGCTGGAAGAAGCTAGTAACGGAATTAAAATTCAAACTTGCATGACTCTCTTCAGTTATGTGTGTATACATTGCAAAAAATAAAGGAACCTGACACAAGCCGTTAAGAACTGGATTATTCTGGAAACGAAATTTAATTTGTTTAATATTTTCGTCGTTTTTTACCGCAACAGCTTTGCGAATGTAATTTTCTTGTGCCTTGTCGTCAAACCCCGTTAACCTAACCCTTTTCGTTTGAGGAGAAAACTTTAAAGGTACGCATGAAAGTCTTGTTGTCAGAATAACCTGAAACGTTTGAAACATATTTCTTTGGAACACCTTCATTATTTCCGATGTTTTATCCTGATCAGGATACTCGTCATAACCATCCATTATTATAGCCACCGATTCGGTGTTAGTCAAAATATGTTTTATGTCTTCTTCTTGTAGCTCAGAATCGTAAGGCAAAAGGAAGTACTTAATTGCCGTAAATATCGACGACACACCCCCTAACTGTCTCATTCGAAGTAAAATCAAAATTTGGATATCTTTGAAGTGTGATGATTGCGTTCGATTACACCAATCGTACGCAAACTGTAATGATATGGTAGACTTCCCATAGCCTGGTTCAGCCTCCAGAATAAGCCTCGTAAATTCTATTTTTTGACTGTCGAAAATATCAATATATGAATGTAATTTTTCCCATTTACTTTTAACTCCAACTTCATCATGGCGAAGTTCGATGCCACCGTCAACAAATATCGTATCGACACAGTACTGTCGTTCTTTCAAGTACGGTATCGGTCTCACAGCGTTATACAAATCTTTGTACTTTTCTTTCAGTTGATTATTTAATGTCTTTTTCATGTCTGGAAGAAAACAAAAATAAACTTTTACATTGTGTGTACAGAATACAAAAGACATATTTATTGCAAGTAATGTCAGCAACGTCGTTGCCCTTATCAAGTTAGAACACATTACAGTCTGCTGCATATAGTATTGTAGGCTATATCAGGGTATAAAGCCTTCGTACATGTTGAGTGCTGTTGCGTTTGCGTGAATCATGAAATAAAAAAAATGTGATGAAGAAAAAGGCTGGACTTGATGGACTCGACATTAAGTCCAAGCCAAAGCCTAGTCCAGAGAACCCCAGTCCAAGTCCAAGTCCAAAATAGTGGACTTAAGTCCGGACTCGAGTCCTCCAACCCTGCTACACAGTGTTTCTTATATCATGCATAATTTCCACTTTTAAGTGTGATATGAAACACGTTTTAGCGTAAATAGGTAATAAACACCTTAAGATACTTTTGACACTGAATGGATAATACTTTCTTACTTGATAATCTCTGTTGTATTTGCTTCCATAGTTTCACTAATAACGATTACTTAGTAGGCTCTTGCCATGTTTACTCTTCCAGGGTTAGGTGGCACAATCACTGCCCAGTTAAAACCATTGTACCGAGTGATATTTCCTGTGCTATTTGTAAAGGTACTTCTATGCCATGGTGTCATGGACAATGTCAATGACCCCCCCCCCCTTAAATTCTGTTGATCCTGATGTACATTCATTGCAAGATTCCCAATTTGGGGGCTGCACGTATTATAACTATGATTACTTCAATGATTTTAATTCTTGTGTATGGGATAAGAATTTCTTTTTATTTCATGTAAAAACTAGATCACCCAATAGCATCTTTAATAATTTATCGATTTCACATACTTACGATTTTACATACTATCTATATTATTCAAGGTTACAATTTTGAACAGGCCTCTAGAGAAGGAAGAGGAGGTGGGGTTGCTCTATATATTAATTCGGAACTAAGCAACAAATGTTAGAGGTTTATAATAGTCAGTACTCTGTTATAGTAGGAGTTAATTATTGCCCAGTTGTACTCAATTATCAATCTCGTACACTCTTATTCTTATCGTCCACTCCATGGTATCCCAACTGGAGTTACTTCACATTTTGTTTCACTTCTAGATGTAACATTTACGAATAGTCTTTGCTTAAATTTCTGATCACTTTCCCGTTTTCACCCTTGCTAATTAAGATGTTGCTGTCTCAAGTGTAGGATCAACGTACTTTAAAAGAGATCTTAGTCCCCTTAGCCTTGACCTACTGCGCTCCTGGACAGACTTTTTACAGTTTTCTGATGTTGATAGTGCCTTTGGTTGCTTTAATAACATTTTTTAAAATCATTTAAACAATTATCTTCCATGGGTAGACCACACAAAAAGGTCTACTCATCTAAAGTCGAAGAACTATATCACTCCAGCTATTCTGAACTCTTGCAAAACTAAGAATCGCTTATTCTAAAAGTTCCTTCGTAGTCGATCCACTATTAATTTACATGAACACAAACCCTTTTGAAACCGTCTTACTTCTGTTATTAGACATGCTAGGAAATCCTGCTTTTCCAATTTATTCAGAAACAGCACGTAGGGCACGAAATCGACGTGGCGCTCAATTAATACCCTTTTATAAGGTCGCGGTAATAATTATACCCCTGAAAAGATCGATCACCATGGGACTAGTGTTTCGAGTCCATTTAATGTTTCAAATATCTTTAATGATTATTTTATTGACATTGGTCCTGCTACCCAAGCTAAAATTCCCCCTTCCTATTCCGGCAATAAATCATATCTGCCTAATAGGGTTGTAGACTCTCTCTTCATTAGCCTAACAACGCACGATGAAGTCTTAAACATAATTTTCTCTCTTAAAAGTTCTGCCCCGGGTTTGATGGGATTCCCACCATCGTTGTAAAAAATGTAGCCTATTCGCTGTGCGCACCACTCACCCATCTATTTATCCTTTCATTAGAGGGTATCGTTCCAAGTTCCCTGAAAATTGCACGTGTTGTCCCGGTCCGTAAATCCGGTAATAAAGATTCTGTAAATAACTATAGACCCATTTCAATTTTGCCGTGCCCCTCGAAAGTTCTTGAAAAGCTGATGTTTACGTGATTGTATTCGTTTTTAGTCGAGCAAAATCCCCTGTATGATTACCAATTTGTTCAACTTCAAATAGCAATATACTGCGGTGATATAAGTAATAATATATAATAATTTCTTTTTCGACATGAAAGCGCTTTAAACACCTCCATTACAATCTTGTCAAACTAAACGTACGCAAGTCCCTGGGAACTATACTCACATTTGCAACCATTGTGGCCCTGCCTCTTTAATTACTGGTACGTCTAATATTACAATGACTGTTCCTATCTCTTATTCTGATCACTAAGCCAGACCGCAAAAGGGTCTCATTTTAAAGCCTTTGCGTTAAAATGAGTGGGTTTAACCCGGTCTCCCGACTGGAAGACAGATGCTATTGCCACTACATGCTAACTAGCCTGTACTACAGTATTAGCTTGTGAAGAGCTTGTCGTTAACGGCACTGGGTTAACGTATATCGGAAGTGTGCAATTATCCCTTTTCTACACCGCAAAATGTCCTTTCCTTTTGAGAGAAATCCATCAAAAGCGAAAATTGGAATATTTTATTGTTGAATCTTACCAGTATTAAATACTGATATATTTATAAATCTCACCTTCTATGTCTCTTCGTTTCGTGTTTTTGGCATCACCTTTCGTTGATGCTTTTGAGTATATCATGGGTATCTCCTAAATAGCAAATTGAATGAACAACAGTAGTCACTATAAATATTTAAGCACATTATAATACACATTTGCATTACACATTTAAAACTGATGATTTCTACGTTTTAATGTAAATACATTAGTTTGCAATTGTAAGAAGATAACCACACTGTTGCCAAATTACTAGGTGTGTACACCACCCTTACTTCGGGGAAGATGGCACTGGTAAAGAGGACGTATTTTGAACTCTATCTAGTACCAGGGGTATTTTTTGAACAGTAACTGTAAACGTCTCGAAAGAATCAGTACCCATCACTGATATTAATGTCGTTGGCCAGTATGCGTTATTTGGCACATTTGGCATTTGGATCATTTTTTTCAAATTTACCTCTTCCTTCATCGACACCTCTTTTTCCGATCCAGATTTCCTCCTATTGCCTACAAGAAAAAAGAATTAAATCAAATTCACTTTTGAAATACTCGATTAATAGATATGCGAAAGGAAACAACAGAAATGCTTTAGTGTATTAATTGTGATCCGATTTTACATTCTGAACTGATAATCGATTAACATATAGATAAAAAATGATGCATGCATGACAAGGATGCCATATTTCGTTATATTTGATTACTCAATACAGTTGGAATACCTAAATAAAAACTTTTAAAAGCTCACGTTTGCGTTTCATAAAAACAATTACTGCAATTGTTCCGAGCAAAAACAGCAGCAAGAGGAAAGCAATGGCAAGGACAACCGGAAGAATTCTCTTGGATAACTGTGGTTCATCGGCATATTCTGTAGTAAAACCTATTTAGCAAAAAATAGATAAAGCACAAGTAGTTTCAAATTTAGAAATATAGCCAAAATCCAGGAACTTGCATTAAAATACCATCAATTATACACGTAACCTTGTAAGAAATGTCTCAAGCAGCATTTGTTGTGCGGCAAGAAATAAAGTAATATCTCTTAAAGAAATTTTCCAGTAGCTTTTCATAAGTGTCTCATGTGAAAGAGAACAAAGTGCATTTCATGCCCTTCAAACCCCGTAGCAATAGTCTTTTTCCAACTCGAGATATCTCATATTAAAGAGTACTTGTTTTTGACAAAAAGTACCTCCAGTTGTCATCTAAGTCACAAAATGTTATGTAAAGTGGGCACATTGCCTCAGATTCCTTTTGTTTTTCTTTTTAATTGAATGTCCTGTTTGTCCTTGAAATTTGATACTGTTGAAACGTTTGGAAATGTTTCAATGTAGGTTAGGTAGCACAAATCTACACGATATGTGGGGCATAACAAACAAAGTTGCTAAATATTCCGTACAGCGGCATTAATATCATAAAGAGAAAAAAATTGAAAAATTGTATTTCTTTGAAAATTTGTATCTTCCAAATGCTACAAGCTATCGAGATGAGGTTTTGACCTCCTAAAAGAAAAAAAATCTGCATTTTTTTAACTCATTGAATTTTATCACTGGCTAATCTCTTTAAGAAACGTAGTAACTTGCCAGAGAATATTAAAATGACTGCCAAATGTCAACAATGTTTGGAACCAGAGCATGCCGGAATTTTATAGCGGGAAATAAAACACACTCAACAATCCGCGTTTGGTAAGAACAATATATACAGGCTATACCGTACTTCAGCTCAATCAAATTCTAATCTTAATGACTATGGATCTGATCGAAGAAAGTTACGCTAGTAGACATAACACTTTCTCAAATTTTCATTAGCATATGGTAATTTTTCTCTCTATTTCTCTTTTCATTTGCCTATTGGTGCAACATCTGAAAACCATCAGTCCATTGGTCTTGCATTAGGCAGGAAAACTGCCAGTTTTGTTTTAATTGCTTAAAATGTGCCCTACCAGGAAATGACGGCAAAGCCAGCAAAGATAATTGAGAAATCATTGGTGAACATAAGTTTATATTTATCTGACTGAGGTTTCTTTGCCTTATGTACACAGTAAGCGCTGTCTGGATCAGACAAAACAGTTCCAGATTACGGCTGTGAAAGCTCAAGGGATCTGTATAAGTATGAATCTTAGTCCAATGGGCTCAGATCCATTCAGAAGTAGTTTTTACCGGAAACTGTCGAAGATTGTAGTTGCATGTTTTGAATAAAAGTGCCTGGAACGAAAAGCTGAGTCTTACTAGGATCGCTGACATACGACGAACTCGACAAATTTGTGGATAATAAATAGATATACAAATTTTCTTCCTCAATAGATAAGTGTTAGGCCAGCAGACGTGTTCAGATATATGAGGCTAAGCAAATTTTTTAACCTGCAGCTTTTATTGCAAAACAAGCTCTTCGTTGAAGGTCACGACTATGTCAGTTGCTTCCATAGTACTTACCATTAACGAACAGCAAATCCACCTTTTTCTGCAAGTCGAAGAAAATTTCGGATGGTTGAATGAGTGAACATACAACCGTCAACTGATCACGTGATGTTTGTTTCATGCGATATGACGTGGTAAGACTAACATCAAATGTATCTCCGTTTTCCTTCACTGTCATCTGATGTTTTAAGAAATCTATAGCAGCTGCATCTCTATCGTAGAACGTTTTCCACTGCAGCTGAACACTGGGGCGGATTGCCGTTACCGAACACGTAAGACTTCCATCATTTTGAACTTTTAGTGCACAGTGCTCTTTAGAGTAACACTCATCAACTACAAGGTATGGTGGCGACGGGTAAACTGTTATGAGATGAAAACAAAACATTTCGAAAATACAACATACTGAAAGTATTACATGAGTTCATTGAGTATGTAAGTGCTTCTCTTTAAGAGATTATCAAACAAGTTTCTCTTGTTTTGGGGTTCGTCACATTTAAGACATGAAATAATCAACCGAAATATGAAGGACTTATGCCATAATGTCCCACTTCTTTTTAAATCTTGCATTAATACTCTTTATATAATGAAACAATAAACTACATTAATAACACGATTCCCAACTTTTTTAAGAAAAACATTATAACCGACTTATGTGTTTTTATAAATGTATTTTTCGTGAACTCACCGAAGACAGTCACATTGTAAAAGGATACACCGTCACTAATGCCATCACCATATAGACAGTAGTAGAGTCCTTCATGATTCAGATCCGCATGTGGAACAATCAAGGAACCTCTGTTCCCCAAACTGGCATTTTTTAGGAATATTTCCGTAAACTTTCCTCCAATGAGCACGGAATACAGCAGAAGTTCGAACGTTTTGCCTGAAAGTAGATCTGCCTTCTTCCAAACAGCAAATCCCAAATCTTTGTCTGAACAGTTCAGTGCCATCTGAGTGTCTCGTTCCACATAAGTGGAAACTGCCATCTTGTTGGACAAATTGACGTCTCCATTCTGTACCAAGACCAAAGATTCATTGCTTTCTAGTAAGGTTGGTGTACTGAACGCTTTACAAATAAGGAGCACCAAGAGAGACGAGTAGTGGAATATATCTTTTGGCGTAACATGAGAAGTGGTGGCTAAATTTTTAGGATCAAAGGACATAACGTTAGTAATTGTCTCGTCACCGTACACTGTTCTTGCCATCCATCTCAAAGTAACGTTAGGCCTCGCACCGTACACCGAACACTGAATTGAATTTGAGAAGAATTGGAGGTAGCATCTTTCCGTGTGGTTTCCGCAAGAATCAATAATAGGGAATTGAACCGCTGGTTTAACTGTGTAAATTAGTGATATATTATTAAAATTGTATTAATTTGCTGCGTCATATGATAACTTTCAACACAGTTGTAAAGATTAAAGTATACCGTTGAGTAAAAATTTTAAAAGCATTTTCTTTAAAGTAATTCCGCTCAAAGCTCTAATAATAACTAATAATGATGACCTAAAGTTTTCAATAATTGTAAATTTCTATTTAAGAGAATACCGTAATGTTGATATACATTTGAGTCGTTTTAACAAACGAGAAAAGAAAACTTCGAGTCAATCCCACTCTTGGGGCTCATTGAGACAACACCAACACAACGGTGAGGGGTAAAGGAGGTAAGAGGTGAAATATTCAAAGTGCCGTCCGTCGGAAAAATTTTGGTTTCGTGGGGAGTCATGCCAATTTCTTCCCCCATCCAGTCACTTTAAGACAGATATTTTATATGTGGCTACAAAACAGTTTGATATTTCCAATTTCAGTCACGAAAAAGACTGCCGGGATGCAATTAGGACCGACAGTCTGGTAGAGAACAAAATTTGCACTCTCACCTGGCGTTCCTGTTACGCGCTTGTTCCACTCTGGCATCGCATTCATGTCACGTCGCTGCTGTATGAGCTGGTTTTCTACCCTTAAAGTCAGAGCGCATCCGTGTTTGTTAAAACACTTAGATATGCGTTTACTTTGTTATTGGGATGGTTGTTCTCTGGATGAGCCTTGAACCTACTATCGACACAAAGAAAGCGTTACTGTCGAATTTCTACTTACATCAGAAAGAAAAGTGAGCCTGCAAAACCTTCCCCGTGCCCCTGAAATTTCTAGTGGTTATCAAATAATCAAATTTGAAAAAGTTGCAACAAAACCTGCTGCTTTGCAATGTAAAATCAAAACTTTATCAAAATGCTATTAGAATGGTTAGGCGCACTTTACGTGCATCCTTCATATGCGCTAATTGTTTGATTAGTAATTCAAGAAGGATAGAGCGCGCCTTGGATTAACCTAGGGTACCTAGGCTTAGTTCTTTATTGTTCCTTTAAGTAGGTCTTCGAAATGAAGTACCATATCCTACGTTTGCCCACTTATTACCTTGGGAGAAACCTTGCGCTCGTGGAAGCAGTCTGCCAAGTATGCGCGTGTATGAACCTAAACACAGCATTTTACGATGTCGTTACTAAACATTACCTATTTTTATTAAGCATAAAATGGTGTGAACGTCCTAGCAACAAGATTCAGTGGCTTAGTAAAATGTTGGAAAGCAAACCAGGATCGCATGTATAAAACACTATTTTGGAACTGTTTAGGATACAAAACGAGAGTTCTTTTAAAATGGAGATTTCTTGAACATACCAACTTAAGCGAGAGCAGCAATTTATTCACAATATCGGGGTGAATGACCCCATTTGAAAAAAATCAAAGTCAATGAGCGATACCTCAAATATTTGGGAGACATACCCCTGTCACCCGGAATCACCGCTCATAAGGAGAATTAACTCATTAACTTTTGTACTTTTTCTTAACAAAATTTAGGGTGGCCCAACTTATCTCAGTCCCTCCCAGGTCTAGTTCGCTCTCACCCAGCTCCTTATATGCCATTGCCCAGTTTTCGACCCATTACCAGTAACAAGAACCTTAGAGCCCCAGAAATCTCTTTGATTCCTGTCATTTCGCCATGGGAACATTTTGGGTGTAACGCTTTGTAAAAGGTACCGTTAACTATATTGAACGTACTTCACAATGGTAACGGAGGCTTTGATTTTGACTTTCCCAGGTATTCTGAGACCCGTAGATTAACTCAGTGGCTCTAAATTGGTAAACCCAAACGGGAACGTGTCACTATTTGACCTAATTTCCCTTTCGTTTGTTTGTATGTATGTATGTTTGCTTTTTTGAACTGGAATTGGGTTTAACCAATCTGTGCCGACTTGAACGTACGTGATTGTGACAGAGCAGGGGGCAAAATAATATTTTTGGATGACCTCGCTCATTAAACTGGAAACAATGTAACCTACCAATGACTTCAACGCGGATATTGAAAAGAATCGGACCTTCCTTCTTTGTATGTATGTAGGCCACCGTAAAAATTCTTTCATGCTGAAGAGACACCTCATTGATGATTAGTGATCCGTTTGAATGTATATCATATTCTCCTGATGCATATCCAATGCCACTTTTCTTGAAGTCCTGGTAATGTAGTATTGCATCATTGTTAGTGTAATCCGTGGTATTAAACCACAAAACACTGAAGAAGTCGTCTTGAAAGAAACAGTTCAGCGTACCATGCTCTCCAAAAGTAAGGTACTGCGTTGATTCGCACGAAGCCGTTGAGAAAATATCTGAAGATTATAGAAATCAGTTTCCTATTTACATGCAGCTAGAAAAAAAAACAGTTATCGAACATAAAAAAATCTTTTTTGAGATCTCAATACAAACAAAAACTATGGTTCATGATACCTTACCTGTAAAGCTAAGTGCCCCAGTCAGTATAAGGAGACTGGCGAACATAGTAGAAAAATGCATGGTTTGTTTTCTACGGGAAAAGAAACGAAAAATAAAACATTTAATAGCACATTACGGAGGATTGTTAAGAACACTATGCATCGACCTTTTCAGCAGTATAACAGATTATAACGAGCTTACTTGATATGCATCTTTAGTGAAACTAGAGCGATACATCATATTGTCCGTAATCGTGTGAGTCACATGAATTTCAGGGTTTCAAATAGTACATCGAGCATATCAGATGTCGTCTTAATTTTAACGGATCTAATATGCTACTTGTTTACATAACAGCAGATGTTTAAATGGCGTACACTCTGAACCAAAAAGTCTTACAGTGGTGGTTTCGTAATGATGTAGCGGTAATCAGTTTTAGAAGATGTATTTCACTATGGTATCTATTGCTTGTTTCTTGTGCAAGCACGTTTAGTTGTATATCGGGATATGGTAACGCAAGAATCATTGTCCACGAGTGTATTCTGTCGGAAGCGATAACGCTCTCTTGCGATCATGGTGTTACGTGGAAAAATGTTGACGGCGTAATGACTTTGGGAAGCAGCTTTGTAGATAATAAATTCAGCGAAAGCTTCCAGCTTTTTCCAAATTTCTCCCTGTACATCAAATCCGTATTTCTTTCTCACGATGGAATGTATCAGTGTGATTACAACTCAACCTCTTCGACCAAACACAATGTAGTTATCAAAGGTAAACTGAGACAGATTAATGTTTTGCTGAAACATTTTCATTTCATAGTCCAGGCTGAAATGCAATCTCTTGTAGTTTGCTATATGTGTTAAATAATTGACATAACGTAGATTAAATATCAGAAAATTCGAAAAGTATGTAAGCCATTTTTTAGGTGCAAGGATGAAGTAGTACCTGGCAAAGTTGAAATGGTAGCCGTTTTTATCATATTGGTTTTTAAGTTCAAGAAAGACGCTATTGCTCAAATATTTGGGTTCTTAAACTTTCCTTCGGTTTAAAGTGGTAAAATTAGCACTGTAATGAAAAATATACTAAAAGTTCACTCCAGAATATTGACATTTTTGTGGTGATTTGCCGATTGTGGCCCTTTTCGTAGAAAAACGGCAGTTTTGACAATTTCATTGCTGGGCACAATTCTGAGTGCCAATTTTTTTTTAAAGCAGACACCTATATGAACTTATCTCATTCGTCATCAGATAGCCAAACAGCCAGGTAATACAAAAATTTGGACTCTAACATTACAACTTCCATGAAATGAGTAGTACTAAAAATTCGCAATGAATGAAGGGGAACCCTAACTGTACAATGTTTTCGTCTTCACTGAAGGATGTATAAATTGCACTTATGTTCCACGTTTTGGTGTCCATTCAATATATGCTGTTCCATAGTTTTTTCTATGTACTGAAAAGGCAGTCTATTACCCACTTCATGATGATGATGACATCGTCTGGTATTCATGGAGATATTACTGCTCTCAAAAGCCCCTAAACTCACATTTTTGAATAAAAAATGTAAACATCGTGATTTTTGGGTTTCTGGTATTTCACTCCTGTTCTCCTTTGCCAGTAAATTATTTTCATTGTACTACTAAGTTCTCCACGCCATGGAGATTAGAGCATCTCGTCTGGTATTTAGAGATATTTTATTGGTCAAAAGTGTCCCCTAGCTAATTTAAAAAAAAAAAATGAAGAAAAAGGATTTTTCCAGCTTTCTTTATTTGTTCTCGTTCTCATTTGCGAAATGAAAGCCTTCCAGTGTAGTAATAAGACTCTGGGATACCCCCGCCGTGAAGAAAAAGAATGCATTGCTTTTGATAGATATAATGTTAGTTACTGCTAAAAATGCCCCTAAACTTATTTGCCAAGGAACAGTAAAGAAATAATAATATTTTGTTCCTTAATTTCATGCCCGTTTTATTTCAGAGTTAAAATTCTTTCTGTGTGCTACTGAGACACAAGGCTGCCCATTTTATGAAAATGGGAACATCTTGTTTTGCACGTTTACAGATATTACTGTTCAAAATGCCTCTTCCCATACTTTTTTCCAAAAAAAGCAAGACAAAATATTGCAGGTTTTCAGTACCACTTAATCCGTTAGGGTTTTGACTGTTGAAGTGCAAATTTTTCAATGTACTTACTTGTTGTCTAGCTACCTATAAACGAAAATTAGGCTTTGTGGCTATACACTTTAAAAAGATTTAGTATAATATTCAGAATTGCTCCATATGTTAACGTTGCCCAAATTGCCGTTTTTTCGGAAGCACTGAGCACGTGCGACAAATCACTACAAAAACGTATCAATGCTTAAAGGGAAATTGTCAGACTATTTCGAAACTGTGTTAAGTTTTTCACTCTCACTCCATAAAGGTTTAAGATTCCCAAATGTTGGAGCAAAGAGCGTTTCTGAGCTCAAACAGCCAAGACCAACAAAACGGCACCCATATAATTTCCTCTCTGATGTGTACTCTACATAATATCGAAGTTTTAGCTAATATAGGAAAAAAGATGAAAAATGAAAAGACAACATATCTATTTTTCATGGCTTATTGTCGAAACATCGTATATGAATCTACGAAAAAGTCACAAAAACTTCCAGTTCCTTTCAGAAGAGTTGTTTAGTAATTTACATCACCTGTAAAATTATGTTACGTAACTCAAACGTTTGGTTCTGAGGTTTTATTATCTGTCTTGACTTAAATTTATGTTCATGTTCTGTGTTCCTGTACTTGTTTTTAACATGACGTAGACTAGTTTTGTTTCTAAATATCACAAGTTACGAATCCTACTTTAGACTCTATTACTAAATGAAATACTTTATGTCTCATGTGGTTGGTGGAATGATTGTTTAGTGTCGCTTCAAGCCTTTGGGGGCGATATGTCATAGGGACTGACATAGGCTAATTCTGATGAATGAAGCTCGCCCGTGTAATGAAAACTTTTTAAAGGAAGTTTGAGTGTTCCATTAATCATTCACTTCGTATCCAATTAATCATTCAACTCGAAGCCCAAATATCTTCTTAATTGCAATGAGCGTTTTATTTTTAAAAAAGAAGAGCGCAATTACGTATACGATACTTCAACTCTTGTCTGACTAAAGCTCTTCTCCGTCTCTGTTATGAAGACCTGGAAATTTTATTTGAGCAGACAGATCCTTTCCTTATTTTGGGCTTTCTCAAGGAAAGTAAACTGTATAGAAATTTTTGACATGACTCCCGCATTTGCCTGGACCTTTTAGTTGAATTTGACCCCAACTTTTTTTTTAGTTTATTGTATCCCAACATTGTACCTTTTTCATTTCTAGGTGACGCTATATAACACTATCGTGTTGGTGTGTCGTAAAATCCCATCTAAAAAACTAACTGTTATGAAGATAACGTTGCTGTTTCTGTTTTGACAGCTTAATGGTAATTCGTTTTCAATATTTGAAAGTTAAAAAATAAGTTTTTAAGTTTTTTTTAAGTTTTAAAGTTGTCGTTTAGGTTTTTGCACAACATAACAATAGCACAATTTTTTTGTGAGTTGCATTTACCATTATCATGAAAAATGCACTCAATATGTGGAAAGTGGTTAAGAGATAGCTACGGATTTTGTAGGTGGCTAGCAGATATGTTTTTCATCATGCCGAAACATGTCAAAGCTGTCATTTACAAAGGAGAGGGGATTTATTGAATGAACAGTGCATACTTTGTTGCTTATCTGGCACTGCCAGAAAAACAACATATGCTAAATAAAAATTTCCCTCGTGGGAAAAAATTATCGTGGAAGTCTTGGTATTATAAAGTCTAATTTCACAATAATTTTTAGAAATGGCATCGTCTGTTGTATCAGGTTTTAAGTACAAAAAAGTTTAATTACTTTTTTCGACGTGTTTATGTCAAAAGCAACAGAATCATAAATTTATTAAAAATGCCTTTCATTCATATTATTGGCATAGAATTTATAAATTGAAGAAGATACAACACCAAACAGTTTTGAACTGAAAACTTTATTTTAATGGAAACTTAGACTCAGTGGACTAGCCTGGGCGGAATCCCGAGGGAGGCAGTTGATAACACTTGTAAGCGAACACCAAGTGGCGTGCCTACAGATAGTTGACATCTGGGAGGATCCTTCCTTTTTTAACTGTGCACAAGTGTCATCCTGGGGGAGGGTGCCGAGGGAAGGGGTACATGAAAGGCCTGCCTTAGATACAAAGTTGTGCTATCGTTTGTAAAGCCTTGAACTGAATTCATCTTCACAAATTGTCTTTTTTTAAGATATTCACCCTGCTTTGACTGAACGTTAGTCAAGAGGTGCGCTCTAAAAGAAGTAGAAGACACTGTATACTCTTCGAAAAACTTTTGTCTTTCTGAGGTGGCTCAGATTAAAAATGGTGCTAACTTTGGTAAAGCTTCTTAAAACGTAGAATTGATTATATATTCAGTGAACCCTAATTACTTAATGATTTTTTTTCTGTTTTAGAAGGCCGGCGGTGTAAGGGAGGATGACACCTCTACCCTTAAAGAAATTTTTCTTGTTCTAAGCTTTCCGAGATCTAAAATAATGTTATTTTTGAGGAATTTGTGGATTTGGACTGATAATATGACCTGAAATGCTAATTATGTAGTTGAACTTTTCGGCTTTGACATAGCATCCGTGCAAGGCTAGTACGCCTTGCGAGCTTCCCCCTAGTGCTCTCTGTACGCCACAGGTCTGGGCTACCACCATCGGTTGGCGCGTAGCCTCAGTGCAGCCCTACAAGAAAATGTTCGGTCGAAAGGTTTTCCAGATGAGAGAGGGCATGACACATTTTAGACCTTGATGGTTGCATCTATATATTCTTTACTTTTAGATATTATGCCTTAGAAACAAGCTCAGATTTCACAAACAAAAGTTAGATTTGATTTAGCGGGAAAACGCATTCACCCCAATTTTAATGAGTGTACCCCAGTATCCTATTTCATGAATGGATTTTGGGGATAACGTTACAAAATATTTCTCATTGAGTTGAAAAATCTTCCTACAGGGTAACTTCTTGGTTTACCTTGCATGTGCAATACTTATGTTATTACATGAAGGATTCTTGAAATGAAAAAGCAAGACATTTGTGATATTTAGCTGTTGTTTCAAAATAAGTTTGCGGCGACTGCTTATGCTCTTTAAATTGAAGTTGTTGCTCATTTGAGTTTAGCTTATTAATAAAGGTTATTAATAGGCTATTTAATCTTAAACCAGCGCATATACATACTGACTGAATTTATATACCTTGTAGGAGAACGATAGTTCATTCGTCAAAAGGCGAAACCCGCCTAAGAATGCATCCATGGCGGGAGTCAGGGGACCTCCGAGGGAATTTCGGGACAAACCCTTATGTGCTTTTTTTTAGATGTAAAGGGCCTTAAAATTATAATTTGGACAATGAACTTTCCAGTATTTTAGTATTTTTTCTCAAGTGGGCAAATTTTAATTTTCGCTTTGGAAATCGGTGGGGTGGGGGGGGGGTAGCTGCCCCCCTCCCCCAGGAGGCTGCGGCCCTGACATAGTGATTAGTGACTGTAGAGTAGCAAGGCTGATTAAACACGTTCATGCGGGTTCAGCTTTCATCTCCATTGGTTCCATAGGTTCAAACATCGGCGCTCACAAAAGCTTAAGATTTCTTTAACACGAAAGGAATTTCAAATCGTTTCGTCACTGACTGGAAGAGGCGCTTAAAAATATTACTGCTTGTACATGTTTGAAATTAGTCACGTCGCTGTTTTTCAAAAAAAAAAGTGTTCAACTTAACAAGGTGTCGTTTGTTTAAATGTGAGTTTCTACTCCCTGGTTTTAAACATTCGCAGTTTTGACACACAGGATAAGACCAAGACAGCGTTTAAATATAAAGTGACTATCATTAGAAAAAGTAAAAGCACATTGTTGATACCTTAAATTATATGTTCTAAAGCTAAGTTATCTCATCCTAACTAGTTGTATTAAGCATGATAAATGATATCTAAGAAACTTCATTTTTGCATAAAGGCCTAACTTTTCAGCTCAATGAGCAAATCTCATCTCTAACAGGTGAACAGGTGAAGAGGTGAAAAGATAAACAGATGATTCCAGTATTACAATTTTGAAATGTCAGATCTATCAAGAAATTATCCCACTCCTTAGCCATTTGTTATTTCTTCACAGCAAGAACCCCTGTTTAGACAGGTCGATATTTGAACTTGGCAACAGTAATATTGGAACAGCCTTTATGTGTGCTTTTAGGTACCACCAGGAAGAATTGTACAGGAAATGGTAATAATATATTAAAAAGATCATAGGTTAAAAACGTGTAGGTATAGACGGCCTTTAAATGATTAGAAGGAAGGTTCAATAGACCATTATTTTTCTGATAACATTGGAAGAGATTGGACATAAGTTAGAATTTTTTCAGGGAATATTTTCTCAACATGTTGAAGTTCAGTAGAAGGTTATCATCACATCGTCATTCCGCTGCGCTGGGTAAGAGGCTCGCTATAAAGGAGCACATTGTATATCGTGAAAGAAAAAAGAAACGAACCATCAAGAGCAAAACTATGCAAACATGAATCCAATACTGGACCTCGTAACTTATTAATATATCTTAAAATCATATGTACTTATGGACTTACTAGTTCGTACGTAGGTGTTAATAATTCGTACATACATGAGACTTCATGATTTTGGTACTTGATGGTAACTGTGTACGTCCATAATCATTAACAGGTACGTGATAGTATTCGAAGTTAAGCAGTCACAAGGTGGTTTTACACGTGCTTGCTCTTTCCACAGATCTGATACATGGCATAAAATCATTAAATCAAATGAAAGGTATTTTCTTTAATTGTTGGAATGCGCCCCTTGACCTCACCCCCATCTTCTTTGTCTGACCAGGGAGCTGGAAGAGAGAATAACTGGTCGAGAGCTTAATGGCCACTAGCGTAGGATAATTGTAACCTGCCCTGCCTTCATCCGTTTCAGGGCCTGGTTTGCAGCAACCTACTTACTTTGGGAAACCTAATGTTTCTCCTGTACCACAGACCTCTTCATGGAAAACTTGGAAAAGATCATACTGGAAATTCATGAATGCAAGAAACAAAACTGCAGACCGGGGTGGGGTTAAAGAAATCATCCCCGTGGGGAAGACTTCGTCCCAGTGAAATTTCAGTTTCGTCAGATTTGTCGGGGCAAAAAATTATAAAACAAGTAATTCCCCGATAACGACAAGACAAC
This sequence comes from Holothuria glaberrima, assembly GCA_009936505.3. Lineage (NCBI taxonomy): Eukaryota > Metazoa > Echinodermata > Holothuroidea > Aspidochirotida > Holothuriidae > Holothuria > Holothuria glaberrima. The sequence continues at coordinate 265,558 of WURT03000020.1, forward strand.
CCGATGAATTTCTTGGACTCAGGGCAGACTTTTCATCAATCAAAACCCAAATTAATCTTTAAAGGGAACCTAAAAATTTTCGGCGACCTTCTCAGTCCCACAGTTTATATCGCCCATTCTTCCGGCAACCGGTCACCTTTTTCGGGACTTTGTATTGCTCCCCTCTAATACTGAGATCCTCCCTTGCGGTCCTCGACCTCAGCCTACCGTACGCATTGAGCCCTCACCCTCAGAAAGTTTAAGAAACACAACCCCAATATAAGGGATTCCAATAAGTGGCATACCTGGAAGATAATTGTCTCAACATATTTCCTGGTGGGCAGCATTAGTGAATTTATGTAGTCCAATGCAAACTATAACATAATCCGTCGGACCCATATATATTCACACCCCGAATAAGTATAACGTTAGTCAAACTTAGGTAAAACTGTGATTTTAATTTTGTAGCTTGCTAAGTGTCCATTTAATGTCATTTGCAGACAATAAGATAACCTTGGGCTTCCCGGGATTTTCCCCCCTGGACCCTTACCAGGCACTTGTCCTTGAATCCCACCAGGAGACCCTAACGACCACTGGGATCCAGCACCTTCAAGAAAGCACTTTGTGTCACTACAAAATCTTCAGGGAGGCTCAGTCCTTCATTCTGGTGTGGCCCTTTGATGGAACGTTTTGACGCGCCGTCTTCCCTCCCCACTTCGAAAAGTCCGGCGAAGCCACTGCCCTAGAGATAGACCTGTCTGAGTGTTTGACCACAAACACTCGGCACTAGTAAAAGCTGGTCAAGAGTGTATACCGTAACTGCATACACTCTTGGCCAGCCTTTACTCATTCCTAGCGTCTGTGCGTCAGAAAACCTACGAGGACAGTATTTGACACCCTAATTATTCCCTGTAGTTCATCCCTTTGAGGTTGTAGGAAGGCCTTCAGTACATGACTAAAATGTCCAAGTCTACACTAAGATAACCCTGCATAAATAATGGGCTGATTATTGCAGAACTGTACCTGCATTTGTACAAAATGTGTGTCTCGTACGAATGTAATTATTATTACGTACGTGCGTAATAACTATCACGCATGTACGTGATTATTAGGTTCGTACATAGTAATTATCGAGTACTTACGTAATAATAACACGTAGGTACGTAATATTAGAAAGCACGTTCGTGATAATTATCACGTACGTAAGCAATGAACTTTGTTTTTACCATGTCCTCTCCAGAGCCTCGTATAAGAGTCTTAGAAAATGGTTGGAAAAGTATTGGAAAGAAAAATAGAGAATAAGGCACTTTCTAGTAGCAGGGGTTTCATTTTGAAGCTTTCCCATTTCTACCGGAAGAGAGAGAATTGGTTAATTAATAATAAAGGTAATTCATTCGTACAAGCACGGTAAGTTTTCTCCCAGGCGTCTCAAAAAATGAACCTTTACAAACACTACTTTTCTTACAGTAAAAAGCTTTCACTTTTCCTTTCATGAGCATACGAATTTTTAAGTCGATACTTCAGAGCCATTTTTGAGAAGAATTAAGTGTTACTGACTCCGTACATCTGGTCTTGCTAATCATCACTTTTATATATTACTGTTCATTTAAAATTCTGACATACTTTGCTAATGAATGAAGTCAGCAGATGCTTGTGTTGTACAACGACCTGCTTACTAACGATGTAATCGTCCAGGTACACGATAATGTATGTGAATATTCCCTTAATATCGACCTATAAATAGTAAGACATCACGTTACTGGTAAAAATGGAAACCAGTTAAATTCCATAAAATGGATGACAGGTCCATGTGCATACCCAACAACAATTCCTAGAACAACCTTTTTTCGAAATGTACAAATAATAATCAACGAATTGAAGGTATCTGTGCTGTCTTTGCAAGAGGTTAAGCTTTGGACTAGATAGTATGTTATCACGTGTTCCAAAACGGTATATGACACTAAATCGTGGGCAAATTTGTGACTGGGGCCTGTATCGTGAGACTGATGCTTTGAATCCAGGACTTAAATTGTAGTTAACACTGCCTTGTTTTCAAACCTACAAAAAAAAAGGCCAGAGGAGTAACAGTCTGTAATCAAAAACGGGGTTGACAGGAGTAGGAGTCAAACCCAAAGTGGCAATTTCTTGCAATCTAGGCAATCATTTACAGCAGATGCGGATGTCCGTGGCCTAAAGTACTGTCAGTGATCTTTGCAATATTTGATAGAATACCAATAATTGTTAAACCCTACCAACTACTATTACACTACGTTTTCCTGTGCAGGTGCAAACGTATGCTACAATTTTCGTTACTCGCATATTTTCAACGAAAGCAGAACTGTGGCACTGATCGAGTGTCTTAAAAAAGCGCTGAAAGGGAACAATATCCATAACTCGCTTTCCTACACGTTTTCAAAAAGGGAAGCCAAATGGGGACTGTTACAAATAGCAAATTTTGCTATGCAGTAGGAAATCATTGCGTTTCTCTTACCCTTTGATAAATCGCGCCATATTCATGATGACTTGAAGTTAGAGTTTGATAAATATGATAAGTACAAAAAATTAGTAAGTACCGTATCAGCTATATTTAAATATTTCGCAACTCTTTTTCGAATAAACCAGATATGAAATTAACAGCCAGTTACATGCATGAAACAACTGGTTCGTTTTACTAAAATTCCACTAATTTAATTGCTTTTTACCTATATCACTTACATTTACCCCTACTTAGTGAAGTATGTAGAATTTCATGACGCCCAAGGCTAATGGTTGTTAACATAAGGACTTGTGAAAGCCACAGAATAGCAGGGAGCTGTGGGGCATGGACAAACATCGACCAAATCTGTCAGACAATATGTACTTAAGAGTGATTTAATCCTTTTCAGCTACCAAAATTTGATTGACAGGTCTCTTTGTTCTTATTGTTTAACCACTGTTGACTTTCCTTCTTAATGACGATCCCGTCCTTTCAAAACCTAGTAATCCTTAAACAAAGACCATCGTCAAGATAATGCTTTGAAGATATCTGCGCAGCTGACAAATGTGAAACGTTTTCACCGTTTTATATCAAAACGACTGTTTAAGCACGCTTAAGTTGTACGATTCCATTATTATTCTAATTTATTCACTAATTAAGGAATCTGTCCTTTTCATGAACTATTCGGAGTCTAAATTTTGATAATGACATAAGGCTTCCAGATTACTCCTGAAATAGCGAAACAAATATCCATGTTCAAAATGAAACATGGAGATACGTTGTACTCTTTTAAATGGTAGGACCTGGCGGCACAAGGTGAAACAAATTTTACTTTCCTTGAAGACTGGCAATGTTATACCAATGGGTGAAATCATCATATGACCTCTCACAGATGCAGCAGACGACAAGTCATATTGTCTCTACTGGCTAACCTCTCTAAGATTTAGAAGAATTTCGGGAACTATACAATGCGAAGCTTAAGTGTCGGTAAAACACCTAGTTTCAAAAAAGGAACAAGAGTTGTTTCTCCATCCCACACAGCTCCCTGATAGAAGCATAATACTGCCCAAAGGCGTAGCTTCTATCAATGGTTCTTTATCGTCAAGAGCAAAGTTCAATTTCATGTTGTTTATCTAGAAATGGCAAAGTTCAACTAAACTCTTAATAATTGACTACCCATGTTAGTCTAGTTTGATCAGGTTATCTTTCTCAAGATAATTACGTGCGTTATGTCATGGACGTCGAGCTGAATGAGCATTCTGTTCTTGTTGTGTCGGCTTACAGTAGGAGAGTAAACAGTCTTAAAGCCTGGTCATGCATTCCACTATGGCAAAGTCGTAAACAGCCACCCAATCTGTACGCACCTGTGCATTTAATCCCCTAAATGCTCTTTCACATCATTTGTTTAATTCCTACAGTTCACAGGAAACAAACTCATTCATTCATTCATTCATTCATTCATTCATTCATTCATTCATTCATTCATTCATTCATTCATTCATTCATT
>WURT03000020.1:276029-306482 GCA_009936505.3 Holothuria glaberrima
AGTTTAATGGTTGGTAAGGAATGTTTGGCTTTTGTTTGATCTAGGGTAGAGTTTAATGGTTGGTAAGGAATGTTTGGCTTTTGTTTGATCTAGGGTAGAGTTTAATGGTTGGTAAGGAATGTTTGGAGTATGTTGTTCCTTTAGAGCATAAGTCAATAATTAGCCATGTAGTTAGTAATCAAAAATGGATTTAAGTGCTGACAATAATGATTTTTTAAATTACCCAGAAATTGATAAATTTTTGTACACATAAGTTAGGGTTGGACAAATGTGCGATTTTGTAGACTGAAAAATGCACCGCAATTTGGGAAAAAAACGCAAAATAGCGCAATCATAATTGCAAAAAGCGCAGTCACATAATGTGGCTGCTGAACCCATCATTTATTTGCTTGAGTAACAGTACTGTTCATGTATAGTCTCAATATTGGTAAAAAAAAAGCCCCGTTCTCAAGTATGCAAGTATGAAAAACTAACAAACTTTACAAAGTAACTTGTTCCCCCCAGTTCCCACCCAAAATATGCCAGGATATTGTTGCAATGGAGTTTGCGGAAGCGGGTCCATGTTAACAGACCGTCCAGTACTACTATTTAGCACACATGATGGATATGTTTGTACCTGTGCTGTACGACTGAAAGTTAAAGTTTTGCAAAGTTCTAGTTGTAGCTCGCGACGCGTTGAGCAATAGTCTCACACCCTCCCTTATAATTACGCAACATCTCTGTAGCCGACTGTTTGTTTATTCACATGTACAGTCAGTGCAGTGCTCGAACTACAGCGAAGGAGCTGGTTTTTTTGCAGTTGCATGTAAATCCAGGCTAGCGGTATGCACTGCATGCTGGCATTGGTGTCACTGTGTACAGCACAGGTAAATCGTTGGAATAACGTAATTTTACGAAAAATTCCCTTGCATACAGTTAACTCAATGGAGAAGTCCCATTGAACTACTGTGTAAATGTTCGTCGAAAGAATGTTCACAAGAACCTGTTGTTATTGTTTTCATTGCTTCAACTCATAAAAACCATTTCAAGAATAAACGGAAACAATAGTTTGTCTTCTATAATTTATCTTCCCAAATTTAGGAACTTTTTATCTGATGTACAGCAGTTGTGTAACATAAAAATGAGATCGTAAAAATCTTGATTTACTTCGTCGTAATACACACACTGTAGAGCCATAGAATAATGTCACGTTTGCTGATTGGTCAATTACCTAGAGTCTGTAGGCAAGGTCAGTCACGAAAATAGCGAGATTCCTCGAAGCATATTGAAGCAAGAAATGGAACCTGCAGCCTACAATCACTCTATTGTGATGATATGTGCGGAGAAATAAAGCTAGGCTCATTGGCAGCTCTCTACATTAGCGCTAGCTGTGCTACCGGGGGTATCTATACTGATGGTGCATAGGCGATCACTCGTACTGTATTAAGAACTGATGAAGGACCTGTGTGTGCATGGGTACGTGTGATCCATGTTTATGATGAACCATATGTCATACAGGCTTGGTTATGACATGCGTACTAATTTATCAAAGGCACTTCACAGATGTAGTTTGCTGGAATTTTCTATAAATTGGGCGTTAATATTTTTGGGGGTAAAAATTTGACATCATTTGTAAATTTAAAGAAAAACGCAATAAACTTCAAAAAACACAAATTGCACCGCAAAAAAACATGATCGCGCATTTGTCCAATCCCTAACATAAGTAAATACCCTTCAAAGTATTATTAATATGGAGATACATGCATGAAAACCTGTTTCATCCCCCCCTTCCCTTCCTCATCAGACTTTGAACAAATAGTTCAATATAATTCTCATAAGAATAAAGTTGTGGACTTGAATTACCTTGTCCTCTAAAGAAAAGCCAGGGTGAATGATTTCAATATCGAAGCACAACAAGAAATAGTTTTGTTGTTATTAATATTCAGGTTTCCAAATTTGAGTTTTGAATACAAGAATCCAGAGAAAAACTTTGACCGGTCCAAGGTTCATGGCTTGGTAGCTAGGATGGTGAAGGTGAAGGATGTCAAGTATGCAACCGCATTAGAGGTCACCGCTGGACGAAAGGTTAGTTGAATTTGGTGACCTTGGAGGTCTGTTTTATATCACCAACTCTCGTGATTCTCACTGTCTTCTATTAGAGATTCTTTCTCTTATGCGCTGTATTTAATAAATGTCACAACAAATATCTCTCTGGTAATATGATATATTTCAAGAATAGCCTCACTCGTATTATTGAATGAGGCATGGTACCCTGTTGAATCCAATCAAAAAAGGAAAGTTAATACAAGCCTTGTTTTACATTTCAGTCAGACAGTCATATAGAACATCAATGGGACATTACCTTATTAAATTACACCTCCTCAGAAAAAATGTATTTCAATGTGGCTAATTTGATGGGAACCAACATTGTTTTCTGTTTTATCTGAAAGGGTATTTTTATGACTTTTTAATACATTTGTAATGTAGACCTAGTAGGTTTACATTTAAATGACAGTCCACTGTTGTAGGCACAGCATATGAAATGATTTGGTAACATTGTTGCTGGTTCTTTTCATGTATTGCCAAATATGAGAAGCCTGTGGTAGTCACAAAACACATAGGCTAGTGATAATTTATTGAATTTTGAATTTAAATGAAGTTTCCTTCATGAGGGAGGAATGTATTTCATTGTATATTGTTTGTACAGTAAACCATTCTACTTTTTGAAAGACCTGTAACTTGCAATACTTAATATATACTGTGTGTACATCTTACGTTTCGGGGTGACTTGTAGTTCAGGAATGTTTTAGAATCTGTTTGATTTAATAGTTAAAGGGGTTCTCTCAAAATTCAGTAACAATCAAATTTCAAGGACAAACAGGACATTCAATTATAAAGAAAAACAGGGAATCTGAGGCAATGTGCCCACTTTACATAAAAATCTGTGACCTTGATGAGAACTGGAGGTATTTTTTGACAAAAATAAGCACTCTTTAATATGAGATATCTCGAGTTAGGAAAAGAGTATTGCTACGGGGTTTGAAGGGCACAAATTGGAAAATTTTTCTCTTTCACATGAGACCCTTGTGAAATGCCACTGGAAAATGCCTTTAACTACATGTTAGGAAACCCATCTGAGAATAACCATAGAATGTCTTAGCAAGGACCCTGCTATTCATTTCTATTTGTAGCATTCAGATTTCTTAAGTTCAAGGTCTTTTATGCAAATATATTAAAACTTTCAGAATTGTTGCCAGTTTTTGTCATTATTCTTTGCATGAACTCTCCTGTAAAGGTATCTGGTCTGAAAAAGTAGGCTTTGTTTTAGAATAACTGGTATAGAATAAACTTGGAAATGTTGCTAATTGGTTTCTATCCAGAAATTGACCTAAATGAAGGGGGGGAGGGTGGGGAAGCAGAGGGAGGGTATGTGTAACTTTCATTAAACTTTTATTGCATCTTTGAAGTTTTATTTTGTGTGTAGATTTAGCAGTTCTGGCTGATTGTTGTGTAGCTGTGCAACAGAGTAAGTTGTAGTAGGTCAAAAGTCTGCCTAGCATTTAGGGATTTTAAATATAGCTTTTCTTTTAACTGTTTGTTATGTATTAAACAAGTCAATCCTTTTTACATTCAGCTGTACAATGTCGTAGTGGATTCAGAAGTGACTGGAAAGAAATTACTTCAGAAAGGAGAACTCAAACGCCGTTATACAATCATCCCATTGAATAAGATTGCTGCAAGATCTTTAAATGACAAAACAGTGAAAGCAGCACAACAAGCAGTAAGTGAATTTTTAAAGATTGAAGGTCATAGTACTGCTTGCCATGATAATGAACTTTTGCAATTTATGTGAAGTGCGAGCAACTTATTAGTTCAAGGATTGTTTGTATGTCTGTTGTTATTGGGCAAGATGCTCTATCTCAATAACCTCCTTTCTACCCAAGCGTAGAATGGAAACCTCAAAGGAAACATATTATTTGGGTACAGTTTAGCCAAATACTGGAGGTATGTCTCCAGTGTGACAGGTCATTGTTGACCTTCTGAAGTGAACTGCTCTTTGCCTTGGATTAGTGTTAGTCTACATATTTGCTCCCTGTAATTTTAAAGGGAGAAAGCAGTTGGAGCAAGTGTATTTTCAAAATTCTGCTAAATCTTACAACTCTTCCTTGAAAATACTTATACATAGAATACTGAAGGTAAACCAAAGAGTTATTCTGCATGAATTTAACAAATAAGCAACAAACATATTGCCACATGATGGAAAGGAGCCATTTTTGAACAGGCCTTTAGCCAGACAAGGTACTAAATCGGGGCAAAATGCCTTCGGGGGGAGGGGGCAAAAAATTTTTCAGGGGGCCAAATGTGAAAAAAAATGTGTTAAGTCAATGGTAACTTGAAAACTTTCTGGGGGGTGGGCAAAAAATTTTCAAGGGGGGCTTTGCCCTCTTGGCCCCCCTTTGACTACAAGCCTGTTTCTGAATAAGAATGACTGTATTTTTCTGTTAAACTGTTTTAATTATAAAATTGACTTTCAATTGTTATTTGCAGTTGTCAAAGTATTCAAAACTGTAGCTAGATATTATTTAGTGATATGTGTACATATTGCAATGAAAGTAATTTTTATTGGTTACAGTGTGAGTGCAACAACAGTCTCAAAAGTTGACCTGTTGACATTTGGGGAGGGGGGAAAGCCTGTGAGAAAATTCTGAAATAGCAGAAAGTGTGAGGGGGTGGAAGCTATGTTATGGTCAATACTTGGTGCTGGGGAAATGTTTCCAAACAGCTGATGCTCATGAATCCAACATTTTAAAAGATTCTTGTTTTGTGCCATGAAAAGGTCCCTGCCAATCGGTTGAAAAAAAAATTGGAGGCAAGGTTTACATCTTTTCCTGTTTCTTGAATTATTATGAAGTGTCCTTGCTGTTCTGGTGATTTTCCTTAAACCACTTTAATTACAAGTTTCCATCTTGTGGTCTTTGTTTTGTCAGGTTGGTAAGGACAAAGTAAGAACAGCTCTGACATTGGTAGGCTATAAGGAAGACCTGGAGAATGCGATGAGATTTGTGTTTGGTACCACACTAGTATGTGATGAAATGCAACAAGCTAAAAGGGTGAGCTAACAAATGTAAAAGGTTACTTATAATGTGTGAACAATGAAGATTTCTTTTAACAGTGTCTGCAGTGTGTAATAGCTACATCTAAACCTTTGGAAAAAATGTACAATGATGTGATGTAATATATGCACCTTTTTTTTGAAAGTGCTAGCATTTTTTGAAATGCTGATGTTCATGGCAATGTGAGACTGGAGTATGTGAGTTTGTATTTTTACCAGATGATTGTGGAAAGTGAATGAGTTTTGTTTGTTTATCAATATTCAGAGAAATTTTTGAGTTCATTTGATTACCATTTTCTGTATCTTTTAAAATTAAAAAGTTAAATAATTATTCAAAATTTATACTGACAATGAATGATGTCCCTGAGAAAAAATTGTGGTATCTGAAAACTGCCGATTTGCTGCATCAGATTTATGTATGATTCCTTTGTTTTAATGTGAAAGATAATTACAAAGGTAGGTGCATTGTGTATCATAAGAGATAGAGATTAGGGAGATTTTATCATTGAAGTAACATGCTAGTTGGTGCATACTGACCTCAGAATAAAGGCTGTTTAAATTAAAAGATGCAACAACTGGTAGAGTGTTGGCATTTGTGTAAATTATTGTACATAAATTGAGAGGAAAATTTGCAAATTGTAAATAGTAATTATTTTGGGATATGAATTGACAGTCCACTTCATTTTATGAAATACCTTCAAATTTTCCACATTTTTATCCTGGATGTATTTACAGGGTTCTGGCCTTACATTTATGTAAATTGAATTTCATTTTCTTCCAATACCAGGTTGCTTTTGATCCACAAGTGAAAACTCGATCCGTTACTCTTGCTGGGGATACTTTTGACCCATCTGGCACATTGACAGGAGGTAAAACAATCATTCTGTCATGAAATATCCTTTTTTTTTACTTGTTTTGTAATCTTCTTTTCTCTTGATAATGAACTTATACAATGACAGGCTTCAAAACCTATGAGAACCTCCCAACTTTTGTTGCTAGACATGAAACATTGTTTTACAAAGAGAAAGGAGCATTTTTTTGCTCAACAAAGTTGAGCTATTGTCATGGTCATACCTCTGTCAGTCTGTCTGTTGATGGTTGAAAGGCTGCTGTCTGCAGGTTCTTCAACCATTTCTGGTCAAAGTTGCCAAGGTTATTGCACATGTCAAGGGTTTGAAAGTTATGGGGACAGGAACTCCAGGGGCTATGCTCGAATTTTGTCAAATTTGGCTAGAGTTTTCAGTAGATGATGGTTCATCAAATTATACTTTTGAAGTAGGTCAAGGGTCATTTGGGGGTTCAAAGAGAAGTTAGACACTGAAATAATGCCAAAGCCTTCAGCTTGTGTCTGAATCTTATTAAAGTTGGTCAGTGTTCAGTGGTAAGTGATGGGTCATAAAAGGTGTACTTTTGAAGTAGATCAGTTGGGGTTAAAGAGCCAGCAAATGTGAAATCACACCTTACACAAAAGCCTTCAATTCCAAGAGGTCATGCACAAATCTTGTCAAATTTGGCTAGAGTGTTCAGTAGATAATAGGTGGTCATTGTTGTTCCTTTTAAGTAGGTCAGAAGTTATTTGGGGCCAAAGAGTGGTCAAACAGTGGAGCCACAGAAAGGTCATCTTCAAGGGGTGCCTAAATCTTATCAAAGATGACCAGTGTTTAGTAGTCAATGAATCATCATAGTAGTACCTTCAAAGTACTCCAAAGAACACTTGGGGTCATACATAGGTCAAACTGTGTAATCAAGCAAATACCTTCATCTCCTAGGGGTTTTTTCCAAATTTTTTCAAAGTTGGCCAAAGTGTTCAGTAGATGACCTACTTTAAAAATACAACAATGACCACCCATTACCTACTGAACACTCTAGCCAAATTTGACAAGATCTGGTCATAACCTTTAAGAATTGAAGGCTTTTGCGTGGTTTCACATTTAGCCAAAGTGTTCAGAAGATGACAAGTGATCACAGTTGTACTTTGTATTAATGTTAAATGCCATTTTGGGGTTACAAAGGGTCAAATGGTGAACCCATACCAAAGCTTTCCCCACAGGGAGTTTTGGTATTTTATAATCTAATATTTTTACATTGGAAGCATTGGTTCATAGGCCTGACCAATTGGGGTACAAAACAGCTTCATTTTTGTCAGCTGAGTTACCTAAAGCATTATACCAACAAACATCACGGAATTGTCTCAAGCTGGGGGATACAAATTGACCAGGCACTCTGATCTGACACAGCTGTGAATATTGACATCTATTGTACTATAGGTGGTAGATCATGACTGTCCACACATGTCACAATGCATTCTATTCAACATATGTATGTTCAACCCAAGATGGGCTTTAAACTTTTCTGTTTGGATACCTAATGGAAATACATAACAGTAACTATGTGTGAGGGAAAACATAGTCGAGCTACTGTATCCTTCATGCTCTAGTTTTCATTTTTTTTTCTACGGTGACATCTTATTTCTTCAAAATATTCTGATTTTCCAAGTCTCCCTTTATCATGTTGTAGTAAATAGAGTTACCTTATATTGCTCTCGTCATCTAAACTTGTTTTTCTATTCTGACGCTAGTTCATTTACCTCATAAATGTCACTTTCAAAGAAAAACAAAGGTGTTATTCCATTGAGGTTTCATTTTTCTCCTAGGTGCAAGAGGTAAGGGTGCCAATGTCCTGGCCAAGCTGAGTGAACTACAAGAAGCTGAGGATGCCCTTAGCACAAAGAGACAAGAACTGGAGAAAATTGATGCAGAACTTAACAAATTCAGATCATCAGCTGACAAGTAATTGCTTTTTCTAACAGGAGTGTTTGGTCTATTTTGAGGTTGTCTCTCTGGCATTACAACTGTTGATCATAAGTGATGCTGTTTTTGTGTTTATTACAGTGCTAAGGAGGGTCAGATGCATGGCCATGAGGTTGTTTCTGGATGGGTTTGTACAGTTGTATGTGGCTGGGTTTCTACAGCTGTATGGTAAAGATTTATGAATATGAAGTTCTTTTTCATGCTCTTTGGCAGAGTGGATATAGAAAACTTGATTCCTTGATACAGTGATATTAGTCAAATTGAATAATTTTATAAAGTGAAAAGTTGTTTATGGGCATGTTCACTTGTTTGTGGTCCTGTAGCTCCATGAGATTTAGATACTGGCCAGTGAAAAGTGAACAAATCGTGTCACCTACACTGTGTAATCATGTAAAGTTGAACACTTGAACCTGGTACTGGACAACTCCCCCTCATGATAATTCCCCCTTGGCAATTTTCACTCTTGACATTCTTCTCCCTCCCCATCACCCCCTCCCAACAATGAGTTGTCCAATGAGGGATTGTTTGGGATGGAAATTGTATAGGAGGAAATTGTCATAGTGAAATGATGCAGGGTAATTGCCTAGAGGGGAATTGTGCAGGTGGAATTACCTAGGGGGTGAATTGTCGAAGAACCAATTCCCCTCTAGGCAATTACCCTGCATCATTTCACTATGACAATTTCCTCCTATACAACAAAGTATAACAGAAAATCAAATACTGGTTTTGCAGCTTCTTATTGTTGACTAGTGTCAGGGTATTATTGTCATGTGCAAGTTGGTTGAATCTAGTAGAGAACACATTGGGACCTCGGTTTTTTCAGGTCATCGAACATCTGGATGGCATGGCGTCTTTGAAAGTTTTTGAGAAGGGTTCAGTTGCTGTTAAAGTCCTGGAAAATCATAGAATTATTAACTTTAGGAAAGAAAATCATAACATAATCTGCTTGAGTCTAAAACATTACTTAAAAGCATGTTATAGTGTGTCACATCTCTGTACTTCATGGTTTCTTTAAATTTTCAGAAATCTCTTATGATTTGTTATAGAGTAAATGGTACATAAAATAAAAAATTTCTTTGGTAAGGAGTGACTCAACAGTTAAAATTGACAGATGGATGGATTTTTCAGTTTTGTATCACACTTTTTTGCCCATTGTTCCAACTTCTCTAAAGAGTAGCTATCATCCACTTCTCTAGTTTCTCCAACTTCCTTGTTTTAGTCATAGTTTCAAGTCATGACAAATCTGGACAGGTAATGACATATATAGCAAATGCAATTTCCTCAACTGAGTACAAATGTTTCAGAATGCCATAGAAGCATCAAATTGGTAGAAAAAGAGAATATAATTTTATTGAAGAAAATGAGAGTTAGCTGCAATTCAGAAAACATTTCTTTCCACCCAAGAGTAAGAAATTTTCCCGGGATAAAAATTCTGTCATTAGAGTGAGGTACATTTTGTCATCTTTATTTTGCAAAATCAGCCATATAACTTAACAATTTCTTCCTTGAAAAGTCGTGAAATTTTTGTCTGTAAATATGCAGGGGGCCATGTTTACATCCAGCCCCTGTCCATTTCTCCAAGTCTTGTGACATACCTGCTCCAGTGTGTGATTATTATACACTTCACTTGTTCCTGCATCAGCGCATCAGTTTTCTTTCATTTATTTATTTTTTTTCTGTGGTCATGTTTTCAGCTCTAACCTTCCCCTCTTCCTTTTTTCACCTACTTATTTTTAAGTGATGACACCTTTTTGAAACTCTTTCCTGTTATTTGACATCTTTCCCATTCCAGGTTTCAGCAATTGAAGGAGCAGTATGACCTTAAGGTCCATGAAGCTACCCTCCTCCAAGAGAGACTTCAACAGAGTACCCATCATAAACAGTTAGAGGAGATTCAAGCACTTCAGGCATCAGTTGGTAATTATCAACAATGATGGACTTGTTTTGGCCAGTTTGGCTCCCCATACAAAAAATATCTCCATAATAGTTAGTTTCACCTTCAGGGTAGAGATCTGGGTGAAGGAAAGGCTATTTGATTCAATTCTGAAAGCTCAGTTCTCCCTTCCCATTCTTTATATGTGAGGTAGAGTTGAGAAGTATGCAGATATAAAAACACTAGAATGCCAATTATGCATGCAGAGGGTGTAATTTTGAAAGTTAAAGCATCTCTTTCTTGTGGGGTCACTAGTGTCATTACTAGAACTCCCTACGGTCTTGAGAGGTCAAGAGGCTCTCGTACATGTTACTAGAATGCAAGGGTTTAAGGATGAAAAATATGATGTAGGAGTGATAATTTTTATGTCCAGATAATTTATCTCAGCTTTTATGACACATGACTAGGCTACTTTTATTTCAACCCACTGCTCCCCTCTTCTTTTACCTTACTGATTTGTATCAATCTTTTTCCTAGATGAACAACAAAAGGCAATTGTAGAATTCAAAAATAAGCAGAAAGAATTCAGTGAAAAATGCCAAACGCTGGAGGCTAAAATCAAAGACGCCAAGTCCGTCAGAGAAAAGGAGCTCAAAGAGGCAGAGAGTGGCATCACCAAAGCAAAGAAAAAAGCAGATGAATCTAAAAAACAGATGGAGGGCAAATATGAAGTGAGTTATTTATATACTTATAATTAATGAAGACTCTGGCAACTGTTTGCATAAATTAATTAGGACTTGTAGACAGACGACAAGAGAAGTCTGTAGCAGTAATTGTATTAGAAAATGAAATCAAAGGGGATCTCTTTGTGTTGGAATGGTTTTGGCAGGATTTTGTTTTTAAGTTCACCAGGTTTCTTTTCATTATTAAAGGTCATGTGACATGAAAATAACAAAGTTGGATATTTGATGTAAGAGGCATTTGATATCCAAAGAAAGCTGCAATTCCCATTAAAATCCATCAAATATTGACCATTTTACACGGTAATTTCTATTTCACATTTGCATCATGAATAAAAATGGGCTAAATGTGCAAATATGTGACATCACAAGATTGACATACCATACATGGCTCATGTTAGCCTTTGTTTTTTCAACCTTAATTTCAAGGACACTTGGTAGCATTGTTGTCCCCTGAGAGGTTTATTATGAAAGTTAAAATTCTTTCCATCAGAGACATTGATATCACTCAACAAATTGTAATCTGTCTGATCAGTAATTCAGAGATAATTTCTAAAGGGTGAACAAAAGAAATCTTAACACTGTGCAACACTCCACATCATTATTTTTGCATAGGCAATGAGTTTCTACAGAAACCATCAAATTCTGGAGAAGGTAAAAGATATTGAAAAAATTCTAGGTCTTTCGTTGGAGGACTTAATTCTTTAACTGACAAGTGAAACACCTTTTTTGGTGGCATGTCACACGACCTTTAATGTTTCTGTTGTACAACTGGTTGATTTAGGCTAAAAAGGAGCAGAAATTTCCTGCTGACAATTTGTTTTTTTTTTTTTGCTGGACTATCAAATGTCACTTAGGTGCAAGAATGCAGCAGTCATGCCCCCAAATAGTTCTGTAAGGAGAATGAGGGATAGAATGAATTAAAAATTTTGGTAATGATACAACAAAAGTTCACATGAGTACTTCATCTTGCTTGTTTATTGTATGACTTTTAATGAGCAGTACCACAGATTATTCATTTTGATAGATTCTTTGCACTTTTTTATCACAACTGGTAATAAAGGGTTAGTTAGTTAGATGAGGTTTAACGGCCCAGATTCCAACCAATTGGTTTAAGTCGAGCCGGCCACAGCCTTTTTCCAGTTGTGGCTCACTGGCTTGTTTTCCTTTACTCCATTGCTTATGCGGAGCATCACGCACAATGGTAGAAGGTTCCATTTTTGAAGTCTTTGGTATGACTCAATCTGGGAATCGAACCCGGGCCTCCCATGTGAGAGGCGGATGCTCTACCACTAGACCAAACATGCTAATAAAGGGACAAAGTCAAATGGGGGAAATTGTGAAAATGTAGTATTTGAACTGTCCACTTACGCAAGCAGATTATTATGGACTTCAGTATCATGTCACAAAATTTCCAAAGTGATCCTACAAGAAAGCAAAACAAAGGTTTTGGGATTATGTGACAAAAATCCTTGAATATAGAGAGAGACACCTCTGCATTCAGTTCTGTGACCAAGAAAATAAGGACTACAGCATATACTAAAATTTCTCTTGGTCGATTATTTCTAGGAATTAAATGCACTTAAACTGGAAGTAGAAACACTAAAACAAGATTTGGAGAAATATGAAGGCCAGTTGAAAACAACAGATGAAGCACTGGAGAAATACCAGCAACAGCTAGAGGAGATGGCAGAGGAAGCTAAAGCATCAAAGGTATGTCATCTGCACCAAATCCTTAGTTCAAAGATGTAAGAGTTCAGGAAATTTCCTGAAGTTGAGGAAATTGGAAGTCTTGAGCAAAATTCTCAGGAAATCCACTTTGGTAAAGTTTTGAGGGATATTTTGGAATCTTTCAAAAAAAAGGTAAATTCCTACTGCATGAACATGCTTGAAATACAGAAAAAGATAGCACCATTTTGCACCTAGGCCGCCTCCCGATGTGAAAAGTTTTCTCAAAAGTGAGCCTGCCCCTTAGACCCCCTTCCCCAGGCTGACAATCCTGGACAACACAGTTTCAGGAAATAGACCTCTACTTTGCTTACATCTCTGCTTAATTTTGTTTTGTAAGGTGTCAAATCTGTGTCTCAAGACATGTGTATCATACCTTGATGTAGGAAGTTTGGTTTTATTTTTTAGTATTCAGATATCTTGTAGGAAGACTTAGCACCCTTTTAGTTTTGGTAGTGGTCAAAGGCCACCATGGGTCACCAGGGATCAAATGCTGAAAACCAAGATCTGTATCTGGGGTCACCAGAGGTCAAAAAGGAAAATTTCCCAAGAGTTCCCAAGATCTTTACCTGAGGTCACCACAGGTCTAAAAGCAAGAATTCTCAAGACCTTCATCTTGGGTCACCATGGGTCAAAAAGCAAAAATTTTCAAGAATTTACAAGATGTCATCTGGAGCCTCCAAAGGTCAAAATGCAAAATTTCCAGAATTCCGAAGATCAAATATGAACAAAAAACTGTATTTTTCCAACACCTTGAGATAGCATTTCCCCAGTGACTGAAAGAAATTGGATAACATGGCATTATTTGGAATAAAACATATATGCATCATCGAAACCTCACTGCATTTTTGCATTCTGGCTTTATTTTTTTCGTTCTGTAATTCTATTACAGTTTGTAAACAATTTTTTCAGTGTATCATTTCTACTCTGGCCTCAAAGAGGCCTTGACCAAATTTTCCAAGGCATCACCTCATGAGAGTGAGACTAAAGAATTGGCCTCAAGACTAGGCTTTTTGACCTCCAAAGTAGGTGTTAGGATGAAATATCATGTACATTTTTCCATTTGTTGTCTTCATGCCATTTCAATTCCTGTGGGAAAATATTATTTGCTCAAATAATGTAGAATTCAATCTAAAGAAGAGTGTTGGGGTGTGTGACAATCAATAGCAATCAAGTTGGTGGTTGTTTTCAACTTGAAAAGATATTTGGAGAGCAAAGTTGCTTTCTCCGAGAACATTACTCTGTAGTTTTTGAATAAAACTTCCAGGCTTTTTTTATAGTGTCCCTTACTGTTCCCTGCTAATAATATTTGTTAAGCTTGAAACTTGGGGCCCAATTCCTCTAGTCTTACCCCAATTTTCAGATATGACTAAAATGATTTATGTTTTGACACATCAACACAACTCAAGAACTTATGCTAGTTGTCTGGTTTCAATGATTAAAGGCATTTGTCAACTTTTTGTCCTAGAAATCAGTGGCAGATGCTAAAAAAGCCCTAAATGACCAGAAAGAAGTCTTGAAAGGCAGGAATCAAGACATCCAGACCAAAGCTGGTGAGAGGCAGGCTCTATGTAAGGAAGACCAGGAAATTCAGTTGAAGATTAAAGAGATGGAGCATGAAATCAGTAAATTTCAACGGGATAGCAAAGATGCCTCCAACAAGGTCAGAATGTGAAAAAAAAACTTTTATTCTTGTTAATGTTAATATTTTTTGTGTGAGAAATGAGATTTGAGAAGAGCTTGTATTTTATGATGCTTGTCCAAGCCCTTCATAGACCAGCTTTTCTTGGATATACAACATGTAAATACAACTAAAGCCTTGATCACAACAGCTGTTGAATGTAGGAGTTGCAAGCCTGTCATTCAAGTTGGAATAAGGCTCACTCATTGATGTCTTTGAACAGGGGATTGCATATGATTACCTACTAATAGTAAAAAGTGTCTTGAATTTGTAATAAATGATTTTAACCATTGGTTACTCTGTCATTGCCATTGTAGTTGTGTGTCACATGTGCAGAATCTCAAAGTTTGAACATTTACTATCAAGGTGCAAGTGAAACTCAACAGGTGTAACCAAAAAAAAAAAAGGAATTTTGTGAACCAACTCAAATAAGTCCCTTTAATGTAATTGTTCAGTGGTTTATTTTTGTTATAAGTGGGTATTTAAAAGAGTAGTACTTAGTTTGATTATAAAATCATCTCATATATTGAAGAAAACAAGTTGCAAATGTGAACCTCACCTCTCTGGTGCTGTGGCTGAGTGGATAAGGTCAGTGGCATTTGAAGCGATGAGGCTTGGCAACCGGGAGGTTTGGGGTTCGATCTTTGACGGGTCAAATTAAGGTGGGTTTTTCATCCAAGAGCAATCTAAGGTTTTCCCATCAGAACTGGCTTTTCAAAAGAATTCAACTTTGATCTAAATTGTTGAGTTCGTTAGCCTCCAGATGTGAAGTTGTAATTCACAAGCCATATAGGCTTCTCCCACATTTGTTGTAGTGTTGTAAAACAATTGTCCTTCAAGTCCTGAATTATTATTATTAATCTCCTACCTTATTCCAGTCCCCTTGCCTTCTCCCACCTCCCTCTCCCCATCCCTAAATCTTTAAATGAGAGTAAATGAGGAAAAAATAGCATCTTTCTTTACAATGCACAAAACAGGTGGAGAGCCTAAAAGCTAAATATGAATGGATAGCATCAGAAAAGCAGTACTTTGGCCAACCCAATACAGCTTATGACTTTGATAGCCAGGACCCTAAGGAAGTTTCAAGAAAATTGCAGAAATTACAGGAAACTAAGGATAAGCTGAGCAAGAACGTCAACATGAGAGCCATGAATATGCTTAGCAAGGCAGAGGAGAAGGTAAGCCCTGTGTTGACATTTTTTTCCATTAACTGATTGCAATCTTTCTTTTTTGTTATTGCAATGTTTCAAGTGTTTGCATTTAAGTACAAAATTGTATTCATGATTTGGTTACAGGATTGTGATGGGACTACTTCCCCCAAAGAATTCCACCTGGATAATTTTGCCCCTGGCAATTTCCACCAGACAATTTTGCTCTGAGGAGTTCCCACCCATGACAAGTAATTCCGAGACAAATCCTCTCACCACCTGAAAATTGGATTTGTCATAGATAACAATTGTCTGGGTGGAGATTTTCTGAGTAGGGAATTGAGCAGGGGAAGTTGGGTGTGTGTGTTGGGGGGGTTCAGGGAAACCCTACATGTTTGCTCATTCTCATGACCACAGGGAATTCAACTGGTAGTTGTGCTTGCAATATTGTAGAGTACACAAACAAAAAGTCTGTTATGCTTCTCCTTGAAAATTTGTGTGATAATTTCAAAGAGGCAATAAACTGGAATATACGGAATACGTGGGGTTAAAAAAATACCTTTATTTGAGTGATATGCCATGTAATGAGAGAGGAGTTTGATAAACAACTTTGAAGAATGTTACTGTAATTACTTATTAGGATAGAACTAATTGATTGCTAAACAATTGTCATCATGGAAAATTCTTACCAGAATAGCATCAAATTTGAAGTTTGAAATATTTTAATGCCCATATAAAATTGAAACAGAAAGATTGCCACTAATGCAGAACCAGCAGGGTATATAATGTATTGCATTTCAATTAATATTCCTGAAACTGTCACATTTTTCTCCATTCTCCCATTACAAGATATGACATTCTCCTTCCTACCATGGTGTTTATCAATACTCTTTAGTAGATGAATATTCATCATACTCTCTAATGCAGAGCTACAGCTTTTCTTCTACATAAATTTCTAGACAGTAGCCTACTTTGCTGAATAGTTATAAATAAAGTCTGTCTGAGAGTTTGTTTATTCAGACTTGTGTTTCTCAGGGGACTGGCCTCCATCAAACCATACTTCTAAAGTGAGAGTTTGCCATCATAATAAATTCATCCTATTACTATTATTGATTTTTTGCTGCATGCTTAAGAGACTGAGTTGAAGATGTGCTGGTTGTTTGCAGCTACCCACAAAATTGTACTTTTTCTATTAAAGGAAATAGTCTGTCACCTTTAAATGGATTGTGTGCTACAAGATTATAGAACAGTAAACTGTTGGTGTGAAAAGTCTAGCCTTCAGTGATTTACAAATAAAACTAAGAGCAATCAGTTTATGTGCTGCACATAGTAACAGTTACCTCAAATAACTAAATAAAATACTTCCACAGCAGTTAGTTTTGAATAAATTTTATGTGAATTGAGTTCTAAGGTATCATCCATTTATACATCATTTCTACGTGAGTACAATCCATACACTGGAGGAGGAGTTTCCATGATGCATGTACACTTTTTCAGAGGATGATACAGTATTATGTCAATGATCAATTACAATAGATCAGCATTTTTCAAACTCTATCCAGGAGGGGTCCAGATTCCACAAAAATGTCTATGATTGTGCAGTGATGTAAAAAGAGGATGTCACTAAGAATGACAGTGCCTCTGCTGTAGAAGTGTCATTTCTAATGTGTGTGTTTGTTTGCAATACAATCACATTGAATATGAAGTAAGTAATACAACAGACACTCTGCACATTACTGTGTGTGCAAAGAAAGTAAACATAGAAATTTGCTAGAGTGGTCTATCCAATTTTGTAAAATCTGCGATCATTCAATCTCGGAAGTACACCACAGTGGTTGGACCAAGTCCTTGGAAAGTTGTCATTTTACTTTCTATGAAGGAAAGGTGCAGGATGTATAAATTTATGTCTTTGGAAAAGTGTCTGATGATGTGTTTTTCCTGAAACAGTGTTGCTAATAGGTTCCTTCACTTGCTTCATAGTACAATGACCTCTTGAAGAAGAAACAAATTGTTGCCAAGGACAAGGCAATGATCATGGCTACCATTAAGGAGCTGGATGAGAAGAAGAATGAAGCACTGAGAAAAGCCTGGCAACAGGTCAACAAGGTAGGTGGGACTGTCACTTAGGTAAACTGGACATGCCTACATCAGTATGGTATGTCTGACTATCACCCATGTAATTAAGGTATGTCTGACTCCATCATCCTAGTCAGTAAGGTGTGTCTGACCCGATTAACTAGGTCAAAAAGTTATGACTGACCGATTCAGTCAGGTCAAAATGTCAAGGTACCAATGGACTGTCAAATAAGGACTTTCCTCGCTTTTGAGCACTTCAAACATCAGTCACATAGAGATGTAAATTTTTCCTACAAGGCAGTGTGGTAATGCTAACTTGCCACTAAAGAGGATACTTAACCTTGGTATCATACTATATACATCATAGGTATCATAGGATGTTGAGACTATCGAGTATGATCCATGTTAAAGACTTGAATAGATATATACTTATATCTCTTGTAGAACTTTAGAATCTGAAGTCTGATCTCAGGTGATAATGGGGTTATTCCTATCTGCTTGTAGCTTAGAAAAATGTGCCATGGGAGGGAAGGGGTTAAATTTGAGGAAACAACACTGGCTCATGTTTATGGATCATTTACCATTCATGTCAATATTTGATGCACCCTGTAAACTGTCTTGATGTTATTGTATAATGAAGAAAGAAGTCTTACATTTGTATGTGTAGTATTTTGGTTGTTTAAGGAGAAAAGTTATCTTACCAAACAATATTTAAGTGCCCTTCAAAACAGTAACACTAACAGGTTTCAATGAGCACATTGTTTAAAACTAATTCTTTAATATAACTCTTCCCTTGTAGGACTTTGGATCTATCTTTTCAACACTTCTTCCTGGAACCAATGCTAAATTGGAACCTCCAGAAGGCCTCACAGTTTTAGATGGTCTCAGAGTTAGAGTGGCATTTGGAGATACGTGGAAGGAGAGTCTGAATGAACTCAGTGGTGGACAAAGGTAAGTAGGCTCAAACTACAACCCTCTAAAATGTAATGCCAGTATATTGAAGTTGTTGATCTAATGGTTGCCAGTTGCAAACATGACTGTTTATAATGCAGCAATATTACACCCTTCAGCTATTACCCCATCCACAGACTTGGCGGTATTTCCACTTCATTTTCTGCCTGCAGGTTTTTTCTTTTTATTTTATTATTATTTTTGTGCATTTTTTAATTATTTTTATTCTGTTGTTTGATATCACATGAATCACATTGTGATGGCTTTTCTCATCTGTTTATTCCAGTAATATCTCATTAATTTTTGCAATTATTTTTGAGCACAAATTACAGTAACTTTTGATGTGTCATTCTGCCCTTCCTCTCTTTACCCCAACCCCCATTATCCATTCTCTTTGTTTTTTTTTTTTTATTAAAGTACCTTAATATACCAATCTTTCAAAAGCTTTGTAAATGTTCACTGTTGTTGTATTATCACCTTGTACCCCCTCTACCCTATACCCCACCAAAATGATATCAAGGAGGATGTGCGTACAGTCTGCCATTTTTCATAATTTTGTGGTATATGGATGGCTTAACTACGTACTTAATGCTGACAGTGACAATCTCCGGCTGTAAAGAATTGACGTAAATGTAGACTGGTAATGGAAACAGTCAGAGATACTGTGGGCACTGTTTACAGAGTCAGACAAGACTAACGTATTTACTGTTGATATCAAGCACATTTAAGCATAGGTTTTGTAAACATAGAAAGATGCAATTCCTACCAGATCTTATGAGATATCTCACAGGATCTGTAAAGTATGTTAATTCTTGTGTTTATAGAAGTGAGGATTTAAAGGGGCTTGCAGTGACATTGATATAACACATGATTTGATAAGAGCATCCTCTAACTTGTACAACTACTGGAGGCAGAAATATTGTTGATGCTGAAAGAGTTATTGGAAGATGTAGTTGGCTAGATGGCACAAAGCATAGACATCTAGCTGGAGTATATATATGCAAGTCATGCATAATTTGCAATACACAGTGTAGTGGCAAACTCTCCCTTAAATTCTAAAATTTTTAAGAGCAATTAAAGGGAACAAACAGTTGCCCCAAAGCTTTTTTTCTAACTTCAGATCTCCTCTCATTTCCTCACAAGAACATGTTGTGATGTTTTAGAAAAATGTTGCACATTTACTGTTGACCAAGTAGTTGTTCAGTATAATTTAATAATTCAGTAATAAGAATATTGTCCCATGACTAAAATGAGCCATTCATGAGTTATGATGTTTTATTAAAATTAGGGTGGATGCATTTGCCCTTTTCAGTCCTTAAAGGAATTTGTGACTATGGATGTGCTAATGTTTTAAATTCCATCTTCTCACAAAAAATTGTTTCCAATTTTTCTTTTTTTTTCTCTCTCTCTCTCTCTAGATCACTGGTGGCACTGTCCCTCATCTTGTCCCTCCTGCTGTTCAAACCAGCCCCTCTTTACATCTTAGATGAGGTAGATGCAGCTCTTGACTTATCACACACACAAAACATCGGAATGATGCTTAGAACCCACTTCAAACATTCTCAGGTTTGTTATCTTTTATATGAGGGCTTTTTGAAGCTTCCTCATACTAGGCTAAATGTTTAAAGGACGCATTAGTTAGGGTTGTTTACACAATCTTTTAACAAACTGTTCCAATCCACCATTTGAAACATCAAAGTTCATTCTATGCCATTTGAAAAAAAGTTAACATTAAAGGGAGAGGCTCATTGGACTGTGAGCTATAGTTTTCAATGAACGAATGAAAGTATCATTTAAATATTCATAAATTGCTCTTCATTTTGGCATCCTGTTTTAGCACCACAAATTTAATAAACTGATTTTCAAATAGTTAAACATACTGTTCCCTGGAATATTCAAGATGCACAATGCTGTCTGAGTGTTTAATATATATAGACTGAATCTTATTTGTGTGTAAACTTGTTCTATTATGGTTCCCCAAAGTTCAGTGAAGGTTGAACAATTTTCAATGTATTTTATACTTATGTGCAATTACAGTTAGGAATTAAGGCCAACCAGTTCACAGCAGTGTTAGCACTAAGGACTTGAATCTGAGGGGGAAATCCCCCCCATTCCTATTCTTTTCGGGAATTTGCAGTATGAAGGGGGGCTTTCCTAATTTGAATTTCCAAAAGTTTAATTTAACAACACACCAACACCATTGTCTCATAATGTCTACGAAAGAGTGTATAGTAATGTATTCTTCTCTGTGATAACTTCTCACATAGAGTTGGGTGATATATCGAACAATACTGGCAGGTGCACAAGAGCTGCGATGTAATTAGATGAATTTTTGGGGCCAATCACATAAGTGGTCAGTTTTGTAGAGTGTTTCATTCAGCTATCGGCGTCGATAAGTTTGCTCGGAGTTTTGTGTGGCGCTGAGCAGAAGTAAATAGGGTATATTATATTTTTTCATTGAAAAAGTAGAAAGGCGGATTTTGAGAACAGCTGCGGGAATCGCGCAATCCCGCACCTTAATGCGAACACTGGTTCACAGTGACATGAATGATTGTCACAGTATTGGCAGTATAGAGTAGCTCAAATTGCCCTCCTTTGAATAAAGATAATTTGGTAATTAGTGTAATTTCATATTCCCCTCCTGCCTCACCCAGTCCCTTGAGATACACCCCCAAAATTCATTAACATTATATTAGGGTTCAGGACTACTGCCTTGAATGGTCATGAAATTTTATTTTTTCTGTCCTTCCAGTCATGGAACTAGTATAGACTTTGAAATTTCTTTTTGAGGCATAAGCAAGCATATTTTTATCCTCAAGTAAAAAGCACTTTGACGAGCTAGATCATGGATTTCAGTTACATGGTAGGATGTGCACAGGATTCATTATAGGACTTAGGGTGCAGGAACCCTGATACATGGTCACAGTGTTATTGCTGCTCCCTGAATTCTTGCCCTAAATTTGTTTACGTTTTGTAGTTGTGACATTTAGGAGTTTGTACCAGTCTTTGCTGATATATTACTTTAACAATAAAGGTGAAGGATTTTAATTACACAGGTGGTACACACAAACATTCTTTAAACTATCTGACATTTGAGGTTAGGCTGAACTATGTACCTATCAGAGTAGACACAATACCCACATTAGGCAATATCAATATGCTATAAGACCCTGCAGTATTTTGGACAATTATCTACTTTTATGTCATATATTGTTTGAAACATTACTGAATAAAAGGCTCAGTGGTAATCTGGGCCTGCCTTCCCAAGACTGCTACTTTGTTCACCATTATTTAATGACATTAACTTCATCTACATAGCAAATTTTATAAGATGCAGTATTGATTACAATTGTTTCAGATCAAGAGAGAAAAATTGCATTATTATTCTGCTATGTAATTCAGTCACGAGTCAACCAAAATGCACCACCTTTAATAAATTGAACAGTTCATTGAGCATTTACCACTAAATTTTAAAGGTCTTTTGAGAAGGGCATGTCAAGCATGGTAAGGCCATCTGAGCTCCAGTATATTTACAACCGTCCCTGTAGTGTTGGATATATTTCATTGAAATATTTTACACATTCTGCAATTCAATTTGCTTTGATGGACCAATCAATGTGAGCAGAATATGTTTGATAAATTTTTAATCTTGGATAACACTTTGAGCTTACATGAATAGAAACATAGTGTACCTTTGTTGTTGATTTGTGTTCGTCTTTTCAAATAATTAAAGATTAGATCAGATTGCTAGCTTGCTGCAATAATCCCTCTGCAACCTTGGCTGCCATGCAGAGCAGACACTGTTACAGTCATCAGAGTGCAAACTGATCAATTTCTTAATGCAATGGTATTTTTTACAATTAATGTGCCTCCTCATGCATGAAGTCACGTTCTCAGGGATTAAAATTCCAAGGTAGCAAATTCCCAGGGAGTTTATCCCAGTGTCATTGTTGGTGTAGTATTTACAGTACTTACACAAAACATGACAGTTTGACAAATCTTTGGTAGTCCCAGTACAGCTAACCTACTATTAACACCCCACTAGCTTGATTATCTTATGAAGTTCTGTTTCCATCATATGTAAATTTATGTTCCCTGCTAAAAGTGTGTTACCTTCTGTCCGGCTTTCATCCATAAGGAGTTTTGTGTTCCTAATCCTTGTCCCTGGAGTTGATGTGCCTCATTATGTTTGCGTTCACTTTCCAAGGTAATTCTCTTAAGAGACTTAGAGACATCTTGAGCATAATGGAAGCAGTGATCCATCCCATTACAAAAGTCTGTGTCATAAAGCAGGTGTAAATGCATAGAGGCATTAGTAAGCAATGTGGGCTATGGGCTAAACTGGGGCACCAAACAATCCAAGTGGACTGTTTCCTGTGATATATCCTCTAGCCAAAAAACATCTGGTCACACATGACAAATGCATCAGATCAACTTAAAGGTCTGTGGACATTTAACCAAAACAACTGTTTTACTCAACAATGGCAGATAAAGATCCTTTGATAAAAACTGTGTTGGAGTCATTTGAATATCTTTCACTGTTGGCAAGATATACCTCTTCAAACTTTGACCATTTCTGAGATTCCCAACTTGCCATGCAAAGATTGTGATGTGGAGTGTTGCACAGTGTCTGAATTTCATTTGTTAATCTTTTAATATTATCTGTTATTACTTATCAGCTTGTCCCTAGTTTGGTATTTTAATGTGTAAATTTTCAAAGTATTCAAAAGTTAGTTCCAAAGTACACCTCAGGGCATGCCAACATTATAACTGTCCTTGGAATGAAGATTAAACAAACAACGCTTACATAAGACGTATCTCATGAGTCCCTCTTTACACTCACAAGTTTGCATATGTAGCTCATGTTTGTCCATGATGATAAGTGCAAAACCATTGTCTTGTAAAGTGGTCATTATCTGATGGATTTTGATTAAAAGGCAACTATTTTGTAATGTTTTTAATGCTTTTTATATGAAATGAGCAGGTATGACATTTACTGTACAGTCCACAGACCTTTAAAGAGAACACTGAAATCTTCATCTTTCAAATGTTGAATGTGTTGCACTCTGTTCACAGTTACATTTCTGCTGCATCTTATAGCCATGCATTCTATCTAAACAAAAATGCTTGGGTAGGGATTGTTTTATTTTGGTGGAGGGGGGGGGGGGGAATGCCATAATGCCTTTAAAGAAATTTCTCCTAAGTAGTGAAAAATGAGGTGGATGCCAATAAGGATATTATAATGTCAGCTGCTTAGCCATCCCAGCTGTTTTTCTTTTAGTTTTTCACTTAGATTGTATATTTACTCTATGTATCAATTCCTTTTTTCAGTTCATAGTTGTGTCACTTAAAGATGGCATGTTTAACAATGCCAATGTCCTCTTCAAGACCAAATTTGTTGATGGGGTTTCCACGGTGACACGTTATGCTCAGAAGGAATCCCAGCCAGTCATTACCTCAACCAGCAGTTCCCGCAGCAGTAAAAATACCACTTCCAAGAAAGATAAAACCAAAAGTAAGAGACAACAAATTGACCCTTTGACAGAAGTCAATTGAGTGGAATTGACATTTAACGCAAACCAGGTGACTGCGCTCTGGTGATTACACATTAAAATCGCTGCTTCCCTATTTATCAGCTCATCTTTTTTTGAGACGTACACACCCTGAATTTAGAAATCAGATTATTTTAGGCTTTTAAAATCATCAGATAAGCATGTCTAAGTTACAACTTCTTGTGTGGAGTAAAAATACTACATACTGCCTTTAGACTTATGAAAAATTCTTTTACAAAATGTAAGGCTCGCTGTTTATGCAATTTGCATATAATAAGAGAATTGTTGTATATATTGTAGATGAGGGGACCCTCGCAATGTATTTTATGGGGAATGAATTCTGTGTATTAAACCTTGGCTTGTTAGAGAGGTTAACATGCCCTTGAAATGTGTGGTTTCATTGTCTCTGTGGATTTTATATGACACCGTCTGAAAACTGACTATGTCTGTATAATAGTATTAAAAAAGTGACATGTGAGATGTGAAGTGTGTGTCTGGTGGTAAGATCATTTGCTCCAGATGCTAAGATATTTACCAACAGTTAATTATTTTCAATTGAAGCTAATGTTCAATTATTTAGAAGTGTTGTCTGTTACATTGGACAATAGCCCCCACAACATATACTATACACATACACACTCTACACATCCTAATCACTGCCATGGAAAAATGGCGGTTGTATGCAAATGTTCACACAAACATGTTTGCACGATGTTTGTAGAGCTGGACCTTTTTTTTGCATTTTTCCAATTTATTTTTAATTATCCTAGATGAATTTTAATAGTAAACGTGAGTAATTTATTTTTGCATATTCTTTTTCATTTTCCATACATTTTGCTTGTGAAAAGCAAGTAAATTAAAAATGTGAATTTTGTACATGCAGTGCTTGTTCAAAACTACCTAAGGAAGATAAAGAAGAGTGACACTGATATTTTAAAATGAAAAAATTTGCAGTATCTGGTACCCTTACTGTGGGCTTACATTTCTTAAAATAAATGTGATACATTACAGAATAGGGTATCTTCATATCTACTCAAGTTTTTCACTTTATTGAAGTTAATGCACAGAACGTCATGTTGCATTTACATATGTTAATGGCGTGGTTTATGTAGTATGCCATTGCAGAATACAATTTAAGTTGTAAAATTAAGTTCCAACCTACAATCTTTCATGAAACTTGAAAGAACCCTTTATTGCATTATCTAGATGAAGCTTTGAGCCCCAGAGAAACGTGTTTACTATAATTAAGTTACATTGCTAGCATGAACCTGATATTAGCTGCAAGTGAAAAGACCCAGATTTAACATCCAACAGTGAAGATAGAAACTATCTTCCTTATTTTCATGATTTTATTGTAAGCAGATCAAACGTGTTGAACATAGCAGTAAACAGATTGGATCAATGTGAGGTTAAACAAGGTCATTTTGTTTTTTCCTCACGAATGAGAGATAATCGACAATCAAGGAATTTTTTGAGTGAGTGAATGTAATCTCATTTGTATTGCTTTACTACATTGTGAGAGTTTTAGGGATACCATTAAATGTTGTGCAGTGTGGTTCTCAACCACTTTCTAAGTTGAAATTCAATCAATTTCTGATTAGGCAAACCTTCAGACATAGTAGGCCAAAAAGATTTTGTTTGGCATTTTCATTGGAAGAAAGTGCAAAATTATAATACCAATGCAGCATCTGAAATCAGTAAAGATAACACTACTGAATAATTCATACACATAAACAGGATCTTCAAATGTTTATCCTTAAAATTGCTTCTTAGAAGCAATTAAATTTCCAACAGATTGGATAGGTGGAATAAAAAGTAACCTGACAGTCAAAGGCAAGAGCTCTGTTACATGACAGATAATCTTGGGAATTAACTTTCATTGGAAAAATTGCATTTTTTAAAGTGCCTTGATATAGCAATGTCCTAAGTGTGTAGTGTAAACTATAAATTGTGAATACTGTACTTTTCAGAGTGCCACCTTTTTGAATGTTTTTTTTTCTCTTCCCTGAACAAATGTGTACCTACTTGTATTGAAAAATATTTAAGGCTAAACCTTTGTTTTCTCTTCATCCTCAATAACTGTCTATCAAATCCATTTTTTGAAAATGGATATACTTATACTACATAAAATGGTGACTAATTTCATTTCTGCCTGAAAGTTTTCAATGATGGAAAGGAGTGAAACTTCCAAATTCCATGTCATCATATATTTTATGAGTTATTTTCAGTTAAAATGTATTGTACATAATGCATTGGTCCCTACATGAACTGTATGCACATCATCTTATACCATCTGTTTTCCTGAGTAATTTGATGAATGTATTTGAAAATGGAAATAACAGATGTTTATGCAGGTACAGTAGCCTGCACTAGGAAGAGTGTGTTCTCTACAAGATGAAATATACCTTTGTTCTCTACAAGATGAAATATGCTTGTAGTTGGCACAGTTTGCATTTATTACCATTTAACATGATGCCTGTTGTTGCACACTGTACACAGCCCATCCTTTATCTTTCCTTTTTTTTTTTGCTAATTGTTTTTTTTTTTGAGTGATTGACCTTCTTATAAAATATCACCCACTGTATAAAGGCATAAGACCATGAAGTGTAAATCATGACAGTAAACTTTCATGATCCGTGAGATACTTGTAAATATTGACATTGAATTAAAATGTAGATGGGATGACGAGTTATTTTGCTTGTAGGAAATATTAAATGATGGACAATTACAAACTAAAGATGTTGTGTCTTTGTTTTTTACTTGGTTCCATTTTGTTTTTGGTGTATCCATGTCATCCTACAGTATTATAGGAAAGGTTTGAACCAATATTTCACTTTGGATACTTGAAAAAAGAATAAATCTAAGACTTTAGGTCAATTTTCATTCACATACTAGTGTGGTTCTCAAGATACCAGCAGATGAAGTTACTACTTTGCTACACATAGATTGAAGCAGTTAGTTAGATGAGGTTTAACGGCCCAGTTTCCAACCAATTGGTTCAAGTCGAGCGGGCCACGACCTTTTTTCCAGTTGTGGCTCACTCCTTGTTTTCCCTTACTCCATTGCTTATGCGGAGCATCACGCACAATGGCAGAAGGTTCCATTTTTAAAGTCTTTGGTATGACTCGACCGCGTGAGAGGCGGATGCTCTACCACTAGACCAAACCATAGATTGAAGCAAGCTAGGTTGATCATGATGTCATCTCCTGGACACTGATGTGCAATACTTTGTCTTCTTTGTTTCTCAATTGTTTTGACCTTAAAATAGATATGAGATTTGTCATGGGAAACAAGAAGTTTTTTCCTGTGCCTCTGCATTCATAACAGAGAAAACTTGGTGTAACTTTTAAGTAATACCATCACAATGTTAGCTAATGTGAGGTCATGAACCTGGACTTGCTTCAAGTCCACTTTGGTTTAAAATGTTTCAACTGTGCCAAACTTTATCTGCTAATACCTCAAGAACATCATATAAAAACTTAGTGCAAATTTCATCTGAATGTTTGCATTTGGTTATCCTTCATTATATCAAAATTAAATGTTTACGCTCAAAACCTCTGTAAGTTTCAAAATGAATCCAGATGAATATGTCCAACATTCAATGTACCTGACTACTCAAATTTATCCCTTGGTTTGTCTCAAGTTGAAAACTAATAGCTGTACATGTTACCAATAACTGGAATAAGCTAATGCATGTATATCAGGCACCTTTGCAAAATAACAATTCATTGGTTCAATTTACTGCTGAAGACAATTGATGTTATTTAGCCTAGTACAGGAATCCATCAATTTCTGAAACACGTTTTCAACAACGTGAACCAGTGATGTGTAAAATTCAACTTGGCTTCAGATGAATCTTCAGTCTTTGCAACAAGACATTAACATTTAATCTTTTGAATTAATCGGAATGCATTTAGCCATGATGCAGTGGCAAAGACATTTACAATGTCAATCTGATTTATTTTGTTAAAGGGCATGTGTAGTAGCCACAAGTTAAAGAGTACTTTTGAATTACAACAGTCTATTCACAGAAACCCACTGCAAGAAGTCAACATTGTATAAATGTACAATATTATGTGGCAATTTAACAGAACAGGCCCCTGTTTATAAATATGTGAACACTTTATGGGTGTTAGAAAAATTGTAATAACCTTGCAGAAAAAATCTCTATGATAACCCTTGGTAGTACACCTAAAAATATGTTCTGTTTTGTAAAGGTGTTCCACAGTCAATCCAAGTGTGACCCTTAAAGCCAACTTATGCATTTATAAGGATAAATAGTGGTCAAAAAAGCAGGTATGATGGGTACTTAAGTTTATTAGGGCATGGTATTCTACTAGAATCAATGAGAATGGTATAAAATTGGTCCCATTTGAAAGCCGCCTTCATTTTTTCAAAGTACGTGTGACACTTGTGTTGATTCAAAATATATCAGAGATGAGCATCAACCTCCAGGGTGTACTCTTTAAAGTGATTGTAAGAGATGTCACCTGGAGGTAAAGCTGTTAAAAGAAAATACAAAGAATGCAACTCTGGTAGCAAACACAAATAATGACATGTAAGAGTATTAATAATTGCAACATCTTGAGTTAAATTTGCATTATCAGACCTGTCAACCTGTCTGACCCCAAAATAGGGAGATTTTCATTTTTCAAAAACCGGGAGATTGGTGGAAAAATAGGGAGATTGAAATGATAAACTATTAGAAAAACATGTAGCCAAGTTAAAGCAACGGTTTGTATCGCAGCGCACGGTGCTCAACACTGTTCATGTTAATTATTCCCATGCTGCAGCAGCTTTACGTACATATACCGTATATACAGCAACAGTATATACACTACGTATGTCGGCCCACACATGGCAGAAGAGTTACGAAAGTTTGAAGTAACATTAAATAAAGAAAATGATTCTGGCAGTTTATTTTTATGCCCAATTATGAAAATAGCTGTTTTTGGCTGTTTGAATAAATGTTGCAAATGGGAAATTAAAAACCAGTAGGATAGAGCATAAAACCGGGAGGCCAGGAGATCTGGATAAAAACCCGGAGACTCCCAGTAAAACCGGGAGAGTTGACAGCCAGCATTATGTACTTTATAAAATGTACTATAAACATGTACATCACAGAGAATTGCCAACTCCCTACCAGGGAAGTAACATTGTGAGTCCCTCAGGAAATCACTGATATAGATCTGTAAAGAGTTCCCATTAATTAGAAAGGCATAACTTGTTCTAGTGGTTGTGACTGCCCATCTTATCCTTCCCTACAGTATGTAACAGGCTGTACATACAGCATATCCCTTGTTTGGTCATATCCCTAATACCTGCCCAAGTGAATCCCAAACTAATTTTTCTGGATAATCATAGAAATATGTGGCCCCATGACTAGTTGATTGTTAAAGAATACTTTAAAAGAATGCAACATCTGGTCCTGTTTTAATCATGCAGTGACCTATGACACCCACACAATCGGTATATCATTGTAACATTCACTCCCTGGTAGTACCCACTGCACAGGTGGTTATGCAACACAGTAATGACCGGACTTCTCAGGTTTCGGTCTAGGCTTTGTTTTTACAACTTGATCGCAATTAATGCACACACCCACTCAAAAACAATAGCATGAATAACGAGAGAGTACAGTACATCAATAAGTCATATTATGGCAATGGCTAATAAACTTACTGTCCAAAACTGGAAGCAATCCTCTTTGCTTGGGCAGACAGTGTTTGGAAAGGGACAAGCAAACAGTCAGCTCCACGGGTAACCTTATCCTTGCTTTTCCATAACTGCTTATTTACAAGATATTTTGAAAGTTTATAAAGAACATTTCACATTTAGTCCTTCCCTACCCCCCTGCCTGTTATTTTCTAAAAAGATGATCAGGAACACATTTGAAATTTACTTTAACTCTGACCATATTCATACCGAACAGGAAAAAGATGTTAGCACAATGAATTGAAAGATTGAAGCTTTTTTCAAGCCCCAACAACCCAAAGCCAAGGATGAGATCTAGAAAAACTCCCAAATAATGTTACTTCCCCCAGGAGGGACACAAACTGAATATGATCAACCTCTCAGACTTCAGTAATTAGACTTTTACATCATTGGTCTGTCATGTCATGGTATATTCATTCTTGACTGGCTAAAGTGATCAAATCCATACATGATTTTAGTTGAAAGACTAAGAAGTAAGAAGTGAAACTGATACTACAGTACCTTTATCATTGCAGGCCCAAACCTAACCCAAACATAATTATTTTATGTACAGGGAAGTCAATTCACATTTCTTTTTATTTTTTTATGCATAGACTACATGGATATGCAAAGCAAAGATCTTACACATTTTTCCTTCGAAAAATCCCATGACTTTTACAAGCATTCCATGACTTTTTGAGACATGTTTGTATAATGTTGTAAGAATGTCATTTATACACGGTAACACCCGTCAAATGGAACCTTTGACCCTTCCACCTCAAGCAGTCTTCATCTGACAACGATACATAAATCTTTGACATACAAAATGCCCTCAAATGTGAGTCTATGGCGAAAATAAAAATACCACTGCAGTGAATCTGGTACTAACAATTGCAGCTATAGAACGAGTGAACATCGAATCAACGTCCAAAAATAATCAGCAGACAATCACAACATGTGCAGTACTGGGAATTCTGTACATTGCCAAATTGGTGAATTTTCAACTAACAAAATTTCATGAAAAGTGAATCTTTGCCTTAATTTTTCTTCAGTGTTGTGAATCTGGGGTGAAATTTTGAATTCCACGACTTTCCACATTTTCCATAAC
>WURT03000020.1:356202-367216 GCA_009936505.3 Holothuria glaberrima
ATTGAGCAAGAACAAATGGCTACCATTGACCCTGTTGAACTCCACCCATCCACCAGCTGCAATAATCCTATTAGATTCTTCTTCCAGGCACGGCTTGTGGTCATGTGATAATGCCTTTGCGTGTCCACAAATGCTTACAATACCTCTAGAGTCACCAACATTAGCCTAAGGAGAAAAAAAAATACACATAAACAAAATCAAACTTTAAATGTTGTATTTAGGTATAAAGCAAAATCTCTCACAAACAGGTACATTAGTGCACAATATGGGAAGCTACCAGCACCCTGTTCCATTAACATTATATTCAAACATAAGTTCAATTTGATACTCTCAGACCCGTGGCATTTGTAGGTCAAACATAACTATAGATCAACGTGTAACCCTCTATGAAACAGAATTCCAGTTAGCTTAATACCCAAGGGATCAAAAGCATTTACAAAAGAAAACATTCTGAGGTGAAACTAGGTGCTGTACTAAAGGACAAATCTCATCATCCCAGATAATTCCAATTCTTCCAACTATGCAACTTGTAGCTCCTCCCATAACTGTATAAAGCTCCTCCTGGTGCGGACACAAACTTATTTTATTGCTTCAGGCCATGTCCTGGTGACCAAACAAGGCTGTTATATGTAATCCATACACTCTGTCTGCATTGTGTGAAATGTGAATTACTCTTTATCCTTTGAATTTTCCAAGTTTGTTGTCAATCAAAGAGCAGTCACCAACTTGAAATTTTGATACTCCCACACTAAAAACGTACTGTGGGATAATGAAATGTGCCCCTTAAAGTCAGTATTAAAAGACCTACTAATGTGTCCCTCATCCTCCACATCATTCTCCTCCTTGTTGTCATTTTCATCATTATTATATAAATTATCATTATTATTTAAGGTCACTCATTACCATTTTTGGTCAAATACTTTACATTTTTGTTCATTTCAATGAACATTTATTGAAGCAAGCTGGATCATTATGAAAAGGTTTAAGTTTTTATAGGGGAAGCAATACCGATTTTCAATATTATAATGGCTAAAAGCTAAGGTTATGATGTTGGAAATATTTCAGACTTTATGACTCTATACTGTACCATACATGCACTTTCCTTCTTAAGAAACCCAAGTAACTTTTGCTCCAATCAGATATTAACTTACTGTATGAAATTTTCCACCTTTCATGACGACTACAACTGCTGTTGTCCCGGCCAGTTCATCCCTTAACGTCTCCTCTGAAAAACAGAGAGAGAAAAACTGATAAGAATGACCTCTACCTACAAAATTGACTTGCCCTGAAAAAAGAACAGCTGCATTAGAGCACTGTTAAT
This sequence comes from Holothuria glaberrima, assembly GCA_009936505.3. Lineage (NCBI taxonomy): Eukaryota > Metazoa > Echinodermata > Holothuroidea > Aspidochirotida > Holothuriidae > Holothuria > Holothuria glaberrima. The sequence continues at coordinate 357,524 of WURT03000020.1, forward strand.
GAAGGAGGATCATTTCGTTGTCCCTCAAAAGATCTCTGCATATGGCCATCCTGGTAAATCTAAGGGGAGTACATGTAATAAATCGGACTAAGAAGTCTCATGCCCACATACTGAGCAAGGTGAAGAGGGAACTTCTGGTGTCACAAAGCCAGATCAGACAATTTATCAGGCCTTGAATTTTGAGGTGTGTATTAAGTGTGATTGCACACATTCACTCACCTCAAATCACTGTGAAAAGTGCAATTTTTTGAACACCATATGAGAACTCAGGTAAATCTATTAAAGTTAAATAAAACAGCCTACCTACCACACTCCTTAATTTCCTGAGGAGTGTGATTTTTAGCATGCCTGGAAAATCTAAATCTCAAGGCCTGATTTATGAAATACAAACATATGGGAGACCGTATACTGTATGTTTTTAGGAGAGACGTGTAATTATTTTTGCTAAGGCTAGCCAACCTGGATGCTCAGGGTATAACAAAAAAACGTGGAGTAAATATGTCATTGTTGGAATTGCTTTAAAATGTTAATTTATTCTAAAATCTTTGACCTGTGTCAACTTACAATTTTGGTTTTTGTACTTGTCATTGATACAATTTCCTGTGATGCAACTAAAGTGGCACTTTTTATCTAGCTACAGTACCCTGGCAGGTTGATGTTACACCAATCACACAGTCCATCAGAATATGCTACTTTTACAACTAAAGCTCACTTCTAGTGCAACCTTGGCCAGGCCCTTTTTATCACATTCAATGCTAAAACCTACTTTTTTTCTCAACATAATTAATTGCTGTCTGCATTTCCAACAACACCTGTAAGACAACTGTGCGCCATTTCTTTGGATTTTGTGCCATATAAGAAGTCCAAATTATTGTTAGAATTATTAGTAATTGTTTGGTGGTGGTGGTGGGTCGGGGGGGGGGTGTTTAGGCCATGTAATATAACAATGTTCATTTGAAAATTTAATGAGCGATAAAACTTCAAAAACAAACTGTTTTTGTAGATGATGACTCCTTATTCAAAGCATAGATTATCCTGTGAAACTCAATACTTTATCCCCTAAACAAAATGTACTGCTATTGTAGAAGTAGGCCAAATCTGCTTATTGCTTAATAATAGGGCTTTACAAATTGTTTCACAAGTAAAGAGCATCTGCCAACTGCCAGTGGGTGTGGGCCATGGACTTACATATATGGACAGAGCATCCTGCACTAATGGGGTTGTCAAGTAGCAGAGTGGTCTATTCCAGAGCTGTGCACTAATGTGTTTCACATGTGCATGGGTTCGAATCCCACTTGATAGCCTACTATGCATTTGGCCTGCACTAATATGCTAAGCATAGAGTGTTGCCACTATATATGCATTTAGGCTTACCAATATGGCTGCCTCCTACATCTTCTGTGTAAAGTTTGGACTTGTTTGGTCCAGTATCGACAGATAATGCAAGAAAGCTGGGGAATTTTCAATAAAATGCAACTACTAACTCAAAATTAACAAACAGAATCTAAACTACTATGATATTGTTTTCCCATTCAAATTGGTATTTTGTCTGACATGTTGTAGATTCATCATCAAATATGCAAACAACAGTAGTGTAGCAGCCATCTTGGTAAGCCTATTTCATTGGTTCATTTGTAACAAACTTTAGTCACTTGACTCTCTGTCCATACAGTATGTATAAAAAGTCTGTGGTGTGGCCCACTGATAAAGACTGTGAAATTAACATGATACTTCTCCACAATGAAATGCTCAGTTTCAGGAGCCTCAAGTGCAACTACCAAAAGATTCACTTTACAAGTTGTCTGTCAAAAACATTACAAGATCTTTATTACATAGTACCTTGTTGACAAGTTTCTTATCAGCCATTGGCTAAAACCTTTTGGGTCAATGAAAATAATGAGGCTGAAAAATCAACATGAATAGCCCACACAGCTGTGTTTATGTTGCCCAAAATTGCAATCAGCTTTAAATGTTTTTTTAACCAGAAATTTGAAAACATTTGTGTAAAGAAAATATCAGTGCCAGTTGAGTTTGAAAGGATGAAGAAAGGTTTACATTGTAAACTACTGAAACGGGTGTAGTACAGTATATAACATGGCCACATGCCAAGGAACTCCTGCAAGCCCACTGTAACATGTTTAAAGTCTGTAGCTTATAGGTATTATGTTGTGTATGTTGTGTCCACTCTGTGTAGCCCTGTGGAATTGTTTATAAACATTTAACAGGCCTTGAGTTTCAGATTTTCCAGGTGTGCTACAAATCACACTCCTTAGGAAATTAAGTAGTGTCGTAGGTGTGCTACAGTTTAAAATTAAACTTTAATAGATTTATCAATTGAGTTCCCATTCTTTATCTAGGTGTGCAAAAAATTACACTCCTCACAGTGAATTGAGGCCAGTGATGGTGTGCGACTGCGCTCTCACGCCTCAAAATTCAAGGCCTGATTTGAAAATGTGGACGTGCAAGAGAATACTGGTTTTGGCTTTGACTGGTCCAAATGAAATGTCTCAACAGCTTTGATTTTGGGCAACTGCTCATTTCACAATTAAAATGCTCCTTACATCAATCTGAAAAGTTTTTAGACCTTGGTAGGTATTCAGTTTCATTCATTGATAACATTGGGTGACTCTGAAAATTTTTCGAAGAAATCATTGCTATATCTTCTTCACACACACAAGTTTAACGAGTGTGTAATTGGTGTCAACCTTGTTGTGCATGCATGGTCAATAGCCTCTTAAGCACTACCAAGGTGCTGGTATCTGTAAACACTTACAGCAAATCTGGGCACCATTTTAATGGTAAAGAACATTTATTCCAACTGTTTAAGCCTTTAGGACACTGAGCGGAAATTAAGAGCATCAGCCCTGATCTTAACATATTCCAAGTGAATAAAGTAAGAAAGAACTTACGTGTTGTAAATTCCAAAATAAAAGCTGATAATTAAACTTTTTAATTACATGGAAAGGAACTGATGTTTAGTTTTATATTTTGAATAAATATGTCTCCATAAGGGAGAGCCCAAAGAAATGGTGCCTCCTTCAAATATTGTACTGACTGCATGTCACTGCCTCACCATTTAGCATGTCTTCATCTAGAGTGAGGAAGGCATCTCTCAACGCTGTCGTCAAATCTCCTTTCTTGTAGGCAGTCTGATCAATGACTGTCTTGTGCAAGTGCTCCCCAGCATACTGTGCCATTTTAGCACCTGTGTTTTAAAATGATACAAAAATTGAAAATATTTGGCATTGTACTGAAAGTGAGACTACAAAACAAAGAATAATTGAAATAGTTCACCTCACTGGGGAAGGGGTTTACGTATACATAAGGGGAACAGTACATGAAATATGTATGTGAAATACATATACAATGCACAGTGGGTGGTATGTACAGAGGTACACTGCCACACACAATGACCTAGCATTGCATTAGACTACAGAGCCTAAGCTCTAACCAAGCTAAGCTAAACATACCACACTTCTTAACAAAATTTCAACATAAATCCCCAGGAACTCACAAGGAGCGAAGGGGGAGATATATGAATGTGATAATTATAATGCCAAAGAAAGACCGCATGAACCAGACCAATTTGTAGAAAAATGACGGCGCTTTGTAGACCCCAAACCCTCAAAGCTATAAAGAACTGCACAGAAGGCAAATGAGGCTTATTGTTAATACAAGATGGCAGACATTGGGACGTGGGGGGGGTGCTAAAATTACATCTGGTAGAGTGACGCACAAGTTGATGCAAATAAGAATAGGTATATGTCTCCAAAGTTGATAAAAAAGTTAATGGAAGTTACAATAATTTTGGCCATTAAGCAGGGGCTCAATCATGGCCCTAAATTTGTTAGTTAGTTAGATGGGGTTTTACGACACACCAACACGATTGTGTCATATAGTGTCATCTAGAAAAGAAAAAGTACAATGTTGGGGTAAAAAAACGGTGGGGTCAAATTCCACAAAAAGGTTCAGGCAAATACAAGAGTCATGTCAAAAATTCCTATACAGTTTACTTTCCTTGAGAAAGCCTAAAATAAGGGCCCTAAAAAAATAAGCCAAAATACTTTTACAATGCAAGAAATGTCACTCTCCATACTGTAAAAGTTGTATTTAATCAACTTATTTCAAAATCTCCAAAATTTACACAGATTCAGGTTGATGTGATAAAGTTTTCCTATAAAATTTTTTGGGTGGAATGGTTATGGGCTACTACCCCTGCTGTCCCCCCCCCTCTTCTGCATATGGTCATGGGCTCATTGTCACTGAATTCTCATTTGGCATTTTGAAACCATATTAGATGCAAAATTTGGCCACATCTAATCAATAACAATTACTTTGGTTTGTGAACCTATGAACCCTTCTTACCATGGCATGCCAGTGACATGTAAGGACAGTAGCATCTACTGTACTGAGAAAAAACTGTCAATGTTTAGGTTCCCCATCAGAGGGTGCCATTCCCACTGCCCTGGGTGGAAAAAGTTGGCAAGCTGGAAGGTTCCTTTCCAGGAAATTTTGGTATTTGGAAGGAAATTTTGGTCACTGAAGGGAAATTTATACCTTTTATGTACTTGCAAATATGGAGAAAATTGTGAAAAATGTGACTACCTTCCCAGGAAATAAACATTTTTTCCAGCCCTACCCACTGCGACCAACTCCAACTTGTCCTTGGTTCTTTTGCCTCCACCTGACCTTCCTTTCATGAATTTGAATGCTGACCGGCTATTGCAACATGTACGTATAGCACTGGGAATATTTTGGTTGTTCATATTTTGCAAAGCCATTGTGTAGTTTATTGATGTCTTAAGTAATACCTGTACCAGACATTCACCTGGACCCATGGAGGTGAACAGGTAAGATTAAGAAAAGGTCCAATTTTCTATAAAATAAATCAAAAGTAGGATTTTTTAGAACAAAACTACTAAGAGACTTTGCAGGCTTTCATTCTTCCACTCTCACCTATGTATGAGGACAGCAGTATTTAACTTCCTTGGAAATTTTTTCTATAATTGTGTAATGCCATTTAACATATTTTTCAAAAATGTAAGAATTTAGACAAAAAAGGATAAAAACAGTACTTCAAAAAGCAAAAATGTTTGGGAAAAATATTAAACAAGCAGGAGAAAGAAGTATATATAAAGAAATCACTTGAAAGCATGCTATCACTACTGGAGTATAAAAAGCTCACAAAATTTTTGCATATACATGACACAGTGTCAATTTAACCAGGTTTTATTGTGAGCTGAAAATGTGATGGGACTCCAGAATGAAACATTTCCCATTATAAGCAAACACACAAACACCTGTGTAGACACATTCTAAACATCCCAAAATGAACAGATTAAAATGCCTTTGTCATCCAACCTAAAAAACACATGTATACCTGAGCAGCTACTGTAAAATTCTAAATCCAGTATAAATTTCAAAAGGGTCTGCTGTAGATGCAGATGTAGTTATCATACTACGGATTAAGCACTGTCCATGGAAACCCATTTATCAGCCATGTTTACATATTGTACTGTAATTATGGTAGCAACACACAGCTTGCATCCTTCCTAATACTGTACCACCGACAGTTTGAACTCTTTTTTTTTGACAGATGCAGGTATAAACAAACAGTGACAGTATTGCTTTAAATAAAATAAACTTGTTTTCACTGGTTACCTGACCAAAGATGTTACTACCTGGGTAGAATAATTAGGCTACTACCTGAGAAGTGTTTTTTATGCTTTTCTGTTGATCTAATTGACCCCCCCCCTTGACCTTCCTGGTGGGTGTATTCATAAGCGACTATACTTATCCCTTGCTACATCTTATTTGGATTATTCTTGTGCGCTGTGCACAACTCGGAGTAGTTCTGACACCACACCCCATACGTCTGCCATTTTGGCCGACAGCTCGTCCTCATTCTCCTTCTGCTGCAAAGCTTGCACATCTGAGGTTTCTGGGTCTCGTATCTTTAGCTGTTTTCCAGTTTTCTGATGGGATTTAACGCTAAGTGTTCTTATGTATTCACTATATTGTATTTTCACTCCCTTTGAGCCCTTTTCCAGCTCCTCATGAGGTTTGGTCGTGGGTTTCTGGGAGGAAGTTGTTTCACTCTTGTGGAGCTTTGCCGGGGCGTGGTGTCAGAACTACTCCGAGTTGCGTGCGGTGAGCAAGAATAATGCAAATAAGATGAAGCAAGGGGTAAGTATATGTCAGCGATGTGAATATGGCATGATTATTGCTACTTACGAAAAGTTTTTTCCTTCCATTCTATTCATAATAAAGTTAACATTGAAATGAAATAGTTTTTGTACATTTCCCCACCTTCATTTTGTCAAATTGCACATTACACCAGTCTCAAGTCCTGTGGAGCATGTTTCTAACCACACATCAAGCCACGCCTACTGTAGATACCAGATTATGAAACAACATACTATAATATACATACTGTAATCAGAACGATTTCCTCTCTTCCTTTTCACCACCTCCCCACTTCTAAGAGATATAGGGGGAGCGGGGCTGGGGTAAGATTCTTCATTATAGCCCGAGAGGCTTTCTCAAAGTCTTTCCTGCAGTCCTCCATTTCCCACATAATTATTAAATATATGGCTTCATGGCTTCTGCGTGTGAAGTGGTACTGTACATTGCAGAAATCCCATATTTTCATATCCCAAGACAGTATTTCAGATACATCAATCATGTCACTATTTTTGAAATGAAACCCTGCATTAAATGGAATAGAAAAGAAAACCCTAAAAACCACCTTCCCTTCAAAATCTCTAACAATACTGACCTCCATGTCCATCATAAACAGCAAAGAAAGCAGAATCTTGATCATTTGCTAGCCCCAAGATATGAGTGTGGGCATCTTCCATGTCTGAGCAGCACAAAATAAGTTAAGAAAGACCCACAGGGTTAGAGCAAAATGTCACATCATTCACTACACTGATGTAGATGGTTTGTCACAATCTCATCTGAAGACGTAAGCTAGTACATGGTGCATACTGGAGCATTTAATTTGTGAATTACAGCAGTTATTATGCTGCAATGTGGTTTGAGAATGTATTTTATGGTGTAAAGAACAAGTATAGGTATTTTCAATTGATACTACTGTACATGGGGTGCATTACACATAACTAATTTAATTTGTAGAACAGACAAGAGAACTACATAAGACTTAACAGTGCAGCATGAATTCTTGAAAACAGGAAATTCAAATTCCCTTGTACTTGTTATTAAAAAAAAGTTGCCTTTATGTTGCAGATTCATCTTAGAAATTAATTCAATCAAAATATTTACAACAGCTCGTTCAATTTCATGCAGTGAAGTACCAACTCTCTGGGGGGTGGGGCAGACATCTGTCCAGGGGATATTACGGTTGCCTCTAGGGTAAACCCCCAACACTACCTGTGTAGACTACAGTATGTTAGCACTGCTCTCTAGTCATTTAACTATCTCCACCAAACTGTGAGAAATCTTTGCTAGGGAAAAGAGTTTGGTGTATTGTGAACATTCCGTTCAATTTTAGATAAAATACAGTACAGAAATAAAATATTCCATTTACGAGCAGTTAAACTTAGCCAAGTTACTTCTAGGTTACTTCTCCAATGTGACTTCTCCAATGTGACATTCTGAATATAAGGCCAGGGGAGAGGTCTACAGGGAAGGGTGTCCCCCTCCCCTTTGGAAATTTTTATGTACAGAAATTTCTCTTCAGATTGTTTTGTACATAATATTTGTTGTGCCACATTTGAAACAAAAATATAGGCTGAACAAATCACTTATGACGAGATGGCATTTCACTTTAAAAGGATACTTATTCTCCATCCTTGCATACATGATGACCCCACTTTGACTAGGTGATTCTCACAACACGTGGTGTCCTTAGTGGTTACTGGCTCTGATAATGTCTGCCCCATTGAACCATTGTCTGTTGAAAATGGAAAAGGAAGAAACAGGATAAACATTTTTTAAGCTTTCACATAAATTTTGCTTTACTGTAAGTGTCACTCCCTATAGACTACACATCTTTTTAGAACAGAGCTCTCAGAAAAAGTGCATAACATCAGTTCAAATAAAATGCCACAAGTACATCAAGGATACACCCATTCCAGGTCCCACTAAGGCAGCTCCTCCTCTCCCCCCCAATCTACTGTGCAATGAATTTCTGACCCCAAAACTACTTCAAAAAACCACAAATACTGATAGGCATTACATTTCTATCTAGCATGAGCACAGTTAGGCCTACAGAATACTTCAGACAAACAGTTCAAAATTTTACATGCAGAAAGCAGACAAGAATTACCATATGACTCCTCCCTCAGGAAAACAACCAATGAACCCCACACTCAGAAATCCAGTGCATATCCATGGTGTATTAAAAATAACGAATGTTCACACTAATTATTATTACCAAAGCTCTCATGTACAGTATATCTGACAGTGTTATAACTAATAGCAAATTCCTCTAGATACTTCAAAATTTAATCTAAATTGACAATAGCCACATTAATTTGCTTAACTTTCCCCAAGGCTATTTCTGCTCACATCATATTGAGGAAAAACCTCAAATTTAATTTCTCTGTGGCGGTTTGGCAAATCAATGAACAGGTTAAAACAGCACTGTAAACATACACAGTAATGACCACATGAAGAGACAAATAATTACACACAAACTCTCCAATTCAGCAAAAAACACATTTTTTCATATTGTACAGTACTGTACATTGACTTGTGATACATATTGATGCACAGTACTATAAGCGCCAATGCTGCAGTCCTGCTGTGGCTTGCTGACTGTATTTTTCTCAATATTTGAGGCAATACTCAAATATTAAATTCATGTACAGTATGCATGGGGACTGGACCTACTGTAACTGCTAACCGATAGCTGGTCCTTGTTATGACTGAATCTGGCACATCAAACATGTTTGATATTCATTGTGGAGTCAGGGGGAGTTGCGTCACAGTTGAGCTGGGTTGTGGCCAGGGTTGAACGGTATACCGGTATTCTCAATAATACCGGTTATACCAGCAGCACCGGTAATGAAAATACCAAAGATGTTTGTGTGTTTACTATTACCGGTTCTTTATGAAAGTGCCAGTACTTCTTTTTCATTCCAAACAAAAAAAAAAAAAATAAGTGAACCACTTGTTTCAGGTCATAATATGCAGTACTATGATTAAAATATTTGACACAAATATCTCAACGCGAAAATGAAATCAACTTTCTGTCTTCCGTATCAACTACCATGGTATAGAGAGTCCAGCCGTAATTCCAGCATGTCAGCTTGTTATCGTTTTTTGCACCAAAGTCAAGCCCTTCCTGTAGGCTTTGAGTGCCGTGTTTAGGGTTCCCACCATAATACCGCCAAGATGCTTCCAACCATGAGTTGTGAGTCGGTAATGTTCACAATACCGGTTCTGGGTAACCAGCGGTACCCGTACCAAAATTTCCCAGAACCGCCCATCCCTAGTCTTGGCACTGTGTGGCTGTTACCCACCCGACTGTGCTGCCATTTTAATGTACAGTATAGCCAATGAGAAAGTGTTCTAAAATCAGGTGACAATGCAGAAAAACAAAATGGCAGCCCTCATATGGACTGAAGTACAAGAGATTAAATTACTAGGAGCTTTGGTAGTCAGTATGCTGTCCACTGTACAGTATATGACACTTATCATTTCACAGCAATTTCTAACATTATCCAG
>WURT03000020.1:401381-422710 GCA_009936505.3 Holothuria glaberrima
TTCATACTTTTGCTTTGGATTTGATTTCTTCTGACAATGTCACATAAAAAAGTGGTCTACAAAAACTGTTCAGTTGTACACAAGTTGTTCAGGGCTCATTTATATAATGTGTGAGGGGAATATTCAGTCTAAGCAATAATAACCACTGTGGGGTTCTGAGGCAGAGGCCAAAATGTTTCAATCAGATTATTCTTTGTATTGTATAGTGTGTGTTTGTCAGTCTCAAGGAGGTTGAATGGGCACTTGAAAACTTGTCATTATTCAGACTTCTCTACTGGTTTTGTTTGTAGTTTACATGTATCTTTTTGTTAATTGTTCATTGACACCTTATATTAATCAAAATCTTCTTTAGTTCAAGTTTCTAGGTTGGGTTCTTCGTTATTACCAATGTATATTTTTCTATACACAGCATCACCATTGCCACTACAAGATCTATGCAGAAGAGTCGTACGAGTCTCAGTCGGGCAAGAGAACCTTGAAAACATTTATGGACTTCCACTGCCAAACACAATGAAAAGGTACATTCTCTACCAATGAGGAGACAGAAGACATGAACGGTTGTATCTCTCCGTCCGTCAGTTTTGTAATTCAAGGAGCATGCACGCAGCTAGCGTGATGACGACTAAAAAGAGTTGAGATGTGATGATCTTAACAGATGATGACAATTCTTGAATGGATGTATCACTATGCAGTTGAACTTAGTGACAAAGAAAAGGAAGCAAATAGGGTCATGCCAGAGAATTCAAAGGATGGATTGTATTGAAGATGAGAAGTATTCCCTGGGCCAATGATGTGAAATCACATGGAGGTGGCCTCAGGACTATGCCTCTTTAGCATACTTGAAGGATAATAAAGAAAAATGACAGACAGGCATCATGAGCAGAGCCCAGCAAAACAATTGGTCATCATGCGTACCGACAAACGGGTGTAAAAAGACTTAACAATGAAATACCATCAGTGTTTTCATTGGATGCTATTCAAAGAGAAGCACACAATATTTACATCACAAGTGATGTGTGTATTATCACCCTTCTTTATTCATTCTGTACTTACAACTCACCAATAATGCTTCAGATGTGGCTACTAAATACAACTCATGAGGTGAACTTTTTGAACCTTACTCTTAAGAAACCTGACACTTTGACGATGCAAAGTTTGCTGACATGATTCGCTTGCCTGAAATCTTCAAGGACTGAAATGTGCTTCATTTTGAAAAGTTCAGAGGTGAATAAATGTTGCCAATATATATTAGAAAGAAGACATGGATTTTCTTAACTGAAAAATCACAACAATGGGAAAAACAGAAGAGACCAACCTCAAAGTTCCTTTCCTACAAACTTTGTTTCCTTTCATAAATGACATATATATCTTAATGGCATAGTTGCAATATTTTAAAACAGGGCACTTTTTTAAGTGTTTAGATGTTAGAGTATCAATCGTGACTTGATTGTTATTCATTCTCTACTAATAGAGGCTTTTCAAGTGATGTCATTGCATGTCAGACTGCCACACTGCTGTCCACTACTCGTGGACAGGAAGTGTGTTAAAGTACATGTGCATAGCAGGCCAATAGACACGTTATTGCAATGCAATGAATGCTTGATGGTGAAAATCATGTCCAGCAAATTAAGAGGCACATGATACTGTAACATTGGTGAAAATTCTCTTCAGTCAATTTTAAACTATCATCATCCAATAGGAACATAGGAAAAGAAAAATTAAGTCAGTCTTTGTCAGGGATTTTATGGAAAGTTTTGCAATGCTAGGAGTCAACTTTAATGCTGCACATTTATTAATGTTTACTTAAGAAGTTAGTCGTTGGAAAATTCAAGTATGTCTTGCCACTTTTGGAAGTTTTTTCATTTTTCCCCAGAGAGGGCACAACTGATCCATTTTTAGAAAAAAAAAATTGTGCCTTTTTTGGCTGTTTGATTTGAACAGTACTGCATTTGTATGTGACAGCCTTCTAGAGAATTTCGTGAATTCTGGATGTTAATGTTGTGCAAACCCTGAGGTTGTGTGATAGTTACTAAGATGTCCTGTGTTGTGTATGCTACTTGTAAGAAATTGTTCCTCTTATATTCACCTGTCTATGCCCTGTCAAATAAACTGTTGACACAGGCAAACATTTTGCTACCAATATTTTTCTTTGAAATTTGAGATAAGTCTTTCTCTGTCTGACTAAAATAATCAGGCAGAGAGACAAAAGGAAACTCTTATTCTGAAAAACTTTGGTAATGCCAGAATGTATAAAACTGGGATAAAGATTGTTAAAATTGCGAATGAAATGAACTCTCAAATAAGAATCCTATTAAAAGATGAGGTCAAAATTGACCTTTATGGCGGATGCTTCCGTTCTCTCAGATGCATAACAGCATTTGTGCCTTCAAGTGTGATAAAACACTCGATCAATAGGAATAAAGTACAGTTTAAGTTTTCTTGAATGGATGTCAATTTTTAGGGATGTTTCAAAATATCTTGATAAGCTGTTGAATTTGTTTATAAACCCCCCAATGCTAGTTTATTGAGACATCCTAGGGAGTGCCATCATGAACATAAAAGATATGGCTGACATTTATAATTTATCAATTTCTGATAAATTTCTCAGAAGTCCAGACGGTATATAGGGTGTAAAATTAGCTTTCAAACAATGAATGTTAAAATATCTTTCATTGTTGGTTAGTTTCTGTGCTGATAACTAGAATTCTTTTTACTGGTGAAAATTACAGTGCTCAGTATGTCCATTAAGTTAAAATGGTACTATAGATCTTATGGCACTATGACCACACTTCTGTGCAAATTTGCAAAGGCGTCACATCAATCTTGATTTTTCCGATGTTTCCATTTTTAGTTCCCCCCCCCCCCCATCAAGTTTTGGATATTCATTGTCTTAGTCACAGGCACATGAGCTATGGGACTGCAGGTCCCATTAGGGAAGAATACTTGCTTTTCTTGAAATATGGTATTTTACAGCAAGTAAGTGAAATTTTTGGGAACACTTCTCTGCCCACCAGTTGAAAGAAGTCCTTTGTGTGTTTGATACTAGTAACCTTAGATTTACAGGATAAAAGTAGTTTGGAAGTTCTCCAAAACTCCCTGGTTTGGGAATCTACGAGCCCCGTTACTTACCTTCTATGTAAATAGAAGGTAAGGGGGGGGGGTGATGTAGATTTTCAAATAACTATATAGTAATACAATGAAATATTTCCTTCTTTACCCAAAATGCAAGAAATATTTTAAGAAACTGCAATACTTGATAAAAATTTGAGACTGTCAAAATTATAGGCATAGTCATGACATTGAAGGAATACAATGTTCTTTGAATATTCATGAGTATGGAAAGATGGCCTGAGGGTGCAATATGCATTGATAAATTTCCTTTTACATAAAGGTACCATAGGTTAAGTTTCACACATTGTCAGTATTATCATAATTTTATTGTAACAATATTGTACCATTAATTGTATTTGAAAATTGTACTTATGAAATATTTGGTAACAAACTGTAGGATGGTGAGGTAGGCCTACTGGATTTTAATTTTTCATAAGCTGTCTTTTAAATCAGCTGGAAGTTTGTTTTTCTGTAAGGAAAAGAAGCTTTTAGGCTGATACTCCCAGCTAGCTTCTTCTATGTCAACTTATTTGAGTTACTAAATATTTAACACTGCCATTAAAACTTTGTGGTACATCAGACTATCTCTAGCAGAAATAAGCTAAGATGAATAATTTGCTTGTTTTTGAACTCAGGCCAACATGAGGATTTTGGACTGGTAAGAAATGGGGGAAACCCCCCAAAAGGGAAAAACCCAGTCAGAAGTAGATCTTCACTCACGAAAAATTATTTGCTAAACATGTATACATACAGATACTGGTCTGAACAGATATAATGTACCTATAGCACCAATTGCAGAGAAGGTGAATGTACTGTTAGAAAACTAATTATAATCTGGGGAGTGTATGTAATGTTTGATATGCGCATCTTCCTGCAGCTATGTCTGTGTCCTTGATCTCATTCTGTTTGTGGTTTACTGATAAAACCCTTTGCAAACTGGTGCATTTAATTACTATGCAACCCACCAATGGTTCATTCACAGGGATTTACCTTTTCTAGGTAAAACAGTTATCTTTTAGTGTACATGTTCAGTGATTTCTTTAAAAATATACATTCAAGATCCTAGTGTGTGCAGTATGTAGTCCATTGACTGGTCTGATAAAGTGCATATACAGTTTATCCTCGCCATATTTTGAAATATGTGAACCAATTGAAATGAGAATTGGACTGATTATTATCAAGGTGGGATTATATTCCTTACATTAGTCCTATTAGCATCAGTTGAATTTGTAAACCTAAACCATGCAAACGGACATTTTAATTACTGGGCCTATATTTCATCCAGAACAAAGGTTTCGCCATTTTCTTAGGTCTGACTATAAGATAAGATAGCCTGTGGTGTTGTCACTAGTGTGCCCATTTTAAAAATCATTACTGGATTAGTGTTGGCCAAAATTGAGAATTGGAATAATCAGAACTCATTTTATTGGTTATTTGTAATATCAGTACAACACTAACTGCAACTAGGGATACTGGCACAGCAATGGAATGGTTATGAAAAAAGTGAGGCTGAAGACAAACCATACCAGTTGTACCATGTACTGTATGTAAATTACAATATGTTCACTGGCATACACTGCACTCCGTGGTGAATTCTGAAATGCATGTTAACAAATCTTCAGTCTGGGTGACTGGATTTGTACGAAATCAATCACTATCTGGATTTCTCTTTCTTTCTGTTCTTTTCAACTAACTTACCATCAAAGCAACTCAGTTTAGGAACAAACAGAAATGCTTTGTGGCAGTTTACTATTGAAAATTGCAAAAGTAATCTTTCCAAGTCAAAAATCAAAAAAATTTTTTACAAGGTATTTTATTTGCTGTCTGTAGCAATTCAAAGGGCTTTCAGTGCTTACCAGTTGTAAACCTTATGTAATGGTGTAAGATGTAAAGTTTCCACATAAATTAACATATTTGATGGAATGATGCATGATTGCTATTAAACACCAAGAAATTATCCTTTAAAAAAAATTATGAAAAGGTTTAAGTTCAATGCCAGTCTCTTGAGAAGGATGAAATGAACGCATTGCCTCGATGCCTAAAGTACCCCAAAAGTACAGTTGCAGAAAAGTAGAACAAATCACCTTCAACTAGAGTTCAATCGATCCCTGCCATATTGGGTACATGTGTTTCTAAAATGACTCCTTGCTACAACCCAGACAAAGCAAAACATGAAAAAACAATCTGCCTCTCATTTCTGGCTGTAATCTCAACCAAGTGCTTTTGACAAACTCCAGACATAGGTTATCAAAAGTGGGTAGTATAACTGTGTCAGATGTTGAAATCCATGTAAGGTTACCATGGAGGCACCAACTCTGTCATTAACCACAGTCTCTTCCCTCCAGGGAAAAGGTCAACTCTTTAAAATCACTTCAGGACTGTATCAAACCATTTATGTTTTTTCCTCTTTTGATAATTTATGTAAGCAGTTTTGTTCAGTTTAACTAGTGATGATGTCATTGAGCAATGTTTCGCATCCTTAGTCTTTTTGAGTTCGATCGTCTGCATTTTTGTTAATTTAATTTTCGAGGGAAAAACTGCATTCCTGAGTTACAATGTGCAATATCAGCAGTGAATTATAAAATGTGGTTCTGCATTTCTTTTTTTTTTTCAGATATTCGCTGGACTCCTTTCTTTACATTTTGTGATCATGTATGAACCAAATACTTGTAAACAGAGTAATTATTACAGAACATTTTTATCATGTTCTCAAGGTCTTAAATAGCAAATGCAAGCTTCAGATTGCAAGCCATACATCATTTTGACACTATTTTTATACATTTTTTCTTTTATGGTTTTAATTACCCTTCACTTATTTCCTTTCTGCAAGCAGCCTTGCTCAGGTTTTTTACAGATAATGATTTTCCCCATGCCCCAGAGGCATGAGAATTTTTATTATATTATTACTTTTAGTCAGCAATTTCTTTCAGGGCTGATGCAGAAGCTGTGCTTTTTTGTCTAATACTTTTATTTCACTTTGCCATGGCCAAAGCATGCAAAACTTACCTAGTGGAGTATTTTTCTTTCCTTACAAACTTTCACTTTAAACATATTAAAATGGGGCAGTCAGCTGCCCTTGCTGTGTATTAATTACAACGTGCCAATACTGATATTTCAAGACCTTGCACAAACCATCGCAAATTGAGCTATGGCCATCTTCCTTACTCTTCAAAGGCTTAAGGTTTTTCAAATTTGGGTGACATACGTAGGCTAAATTAAGAAATCAATTCGCATCTCTTCCATGAAAGTGATGTCACCAATTCACCTAATTTTAGGTAAAATACTTAAAAAGAAAATGAAAGCCTTCAATTGTTCAACAGAGAGTACCCAGTGAAGACTGGCAGGTACCTTTCTATGAGTCTGACGACAATTAACTTATGAACATTGAAGTGGTATGCACAAGGAACAAACATGAGTTCTCCAATAAAACAAGATTTAAATCATTTTTGATAAAACCTTTATTGACTGAGCATGAATCCCTTTGTTCACTCATTTATGTCAGAAAGTATGCTTCCGGGTCTTGTCAAATAATGCTTCTCTATACAAAAATAATCACAAGGATCTTCTTACACAAAAAATCATCACAAAAATCTGAAACTGCCAATTGAAAAGTAATTGCATATGAGTAACTGAAAAATGTGTGATTCTTTACAAAATAAGTAATATTGGCTTAAAATATTAAGAGCAAGTGAAAGGAGAAAGTTAACTTTGTTGTTTTTCTTTTGTTATGTAATATTGTGGGTACCATAATGAAACTATCTTCGACAACTTGTCTCTTTGTCAGTGTTAGCCATCTGAACATTATCTTCTGTTTTGTCACTTTTCATTGTATTCTTTTTTTTTAATAACTTATTATTGCTAGAAAAGATGAAAAACTTAACAAAAAGTGAAAGTAAAATCCAACGTCGTGAGTCATATTTTGACGTGACCAGTATCAATTTAATCACAATTTTGTCACATTTTTTATCAAGAATTTTTGTGTGTTAAATAAATTATTCTGGTGCCAGGAATACCAAACATAATATAACAATCTTCTCTTTGTTCTCTTTTGTTGGCATTGTTAATGTGATACCAGTTTTTACCAAAAATTGGAAGTTTCCTTGAAATAAAGATGACACTGCAATACCAGTCACATATTAGTCACAGTAAACTTAGACTGCCACAATCATGCAATATACTGAGTCACATTTATTCAGTCACTTAGTGCATACTAGCTGTGTGATGCATATCACGGGAGGGGCTTTGGGGCTTGTGCCCCCAGGTTGGAAAACAAGAAAAGTAAGTTGCTATCCTCTCTCACAGGTCACAACATTTGGTGTTTGTCAACACAAGTCTTGCCCCAGATTAAAAAGTTAAGAGTGACAAAGTATACACTATACACCAAAGTGTTGGACTGATTATTTGTATTCAATATTCTGTATCAGTATCAGCTTCTTTCCTCCCCCCACCCGCCCCCCCCCTCATTTAATGGGGGGATGCCTTCAAATTCCAATAATGCTCCCTCAAACCCCAGTTTCCCAGCTGATACAAATTTCATACTTCAGATCCTCATGATGGCGTTTTTGTACATTTCCTAGTAGTTTGGGAGTCTTGAGCTCTTATGCTTTAATACTTGGCTCCAATATCATAGGTACGGAGTCAGGTATCTGTGGTCCTCCTTAAGAGTCGAGACTCCCACAAAGACATCATAACTGACACAGGAACTTACATCTCAGCTGCTATAGACTGACTATAACTAGCCCATAATTATGCATTATTAATACACTGGCTTTGAACTACAACCTTCAAGATCTCAACGGCTGAGATGCCCAACTGACAATGTTGGAATTTCATAGAGGGCAGCTGAAGGGAAAACTTGCGACTGAATATAGAAATATCAAAAGTGCCAGTTGTGTTTAGCTTCATTACAGCCTGCCAATTAACACAAATATAAAATCCAAAATATTTCTGTATATATTTTCAAAACTAATGAAAACTACCCAGGAGCCGTGATTCCAAGAAAAGTGGAGTCATTGCTCAACTCCCAGTGAGAAGTCATGACTCTGACATGGAGTCAGGTTACCTACCCAAGCCTTTTATATAACTCCTATTTTAATTCCCTTTATTGCCTGTACTGTGTGACAACTTTTCCAAAATCTCTTGTTTGTGAATCTTTTTACCTCCTATCTACAATTGTAACCCTCGCTTATACCTATATTAAGGTCCTAGCGAGTTTTGATTACACATTGGAGGAGGCGGCCTTTGACTGAGGACGGCTTCCTCAGTCCTCTTCCAAGGGAAGAAAACCAGAACACAAATTAGGTTCAAAGTCTGACATATGGAAAGCCAGAAGAGGACTGGACAGGCTGCTCCATGACGGAGGCCCGCCTTCTCCACTATGTGATCAAGACTTGCCAGGACCTTATTACGGGTTACAAGTGAACAAGTGAGGGTTACGATTGTAGATAAGAGGCAAGAGAGTGGCAATGTAGATTTAACTGTCATCAGAGTGGGTGATATCACCTCTACAACCCTTCCCTTTTCCTTCAGAACTTTTTTGTAAGGAGGATTGAGTTCCAATCCAAGATTAAACTGTGTCCCAAGAACAAAGCCAGCTAAGGTGGGGGGGGGGGAGGGGGAGATAATGCATAGGTCATACTGCTGGCCAAACATATTTTTAGCTAAAACGGAGAAGGGCAGGCGCATATTATCACCCATTAAAGTCTCTCATATATTTTTGAAATATAAAAGGCAATACAAATATCTGAACCTTCTGGTAAATGGATACAATAGAAGACAATACAAGCATTATTTCTTATTGTATTCACTTCCTGTCAATAAAAACTGTTTGCTTTACTTTTTCTTAAAATCCCAAATATTTTAAAGTGCATTTCGGAAAAACCCACTATTTGCAGTAACTCAAAGGAAGTCAGAATCTTTCCAATAAATGTAAAATTTGTGCAAATTTTAGTTCTAAAAGGTCAAAAAGCTATAGTGAATACTAATATCATAGTGACGTAACAAAAGAGGGTTACAGGGGAAAAAGCACAAACGTAAACGGGTATTTCACTTTGGTGGCAGACCAATTATTTTTATTGTAATGATGACTACAATGAGGTATTGTCTACATTTTTGTGCAGAATTGTCCTGAAACAGAGGACAGTAGTTCCACCATATGCTGCAGGGTGCAGCTATGATGGTACCTGTCAGTTGCACCATGAAAGGATTCCCCTGGTTCTTCACTTGACATTAATGTCATCAACTTCTTCAGTTGATGGTAGTAGTACCTCTGACAGCAGACCTCCTTTGTGTAGTAAAATGGAAAGAGGAATGGGTAGCAAACAAGGAGTGACATCCAGATTCCTTTAAAGGAGACATCAGGGAAACTACGGAAGAGGTATGACATCAACCAGGAAACACATTAATGCTGAGAACTTCCTATTTTGTTGCAGTATGATACAAACAGGACAACATGGGGGGGGGGGGGGATTCCTACAGTACCTATGGGAATTATATGGTACTCTACGTAAAGTGTTTTTCTTTGTTATGGAATGGTGCTGAAGTAGCTCATAACTTAGTGTGCCTATTTTGAAGGAGCTATAGGCACGAAAAGTGTTCTTTTCAAGTGGGAAGACTCTTGGAATGAGGAGGGACTCACTGCATATGGATCCAACATAATTATGATGGCCCATTTTGTATCCTTAGATTTGAAATTACAGGGAAAACAAAGGGAGGGGGCAGGCTGAATCAATGGGGAGCAGGGAAGAAGGGTTAAATCAATTAGAGAATTGTTTTCCTTGTCAAAACTTCAGACAAATCAAATTAGGTTTTACAGGTGTTAAACTAAGCTACTTTAGCATGATTTCCCCATCTTAACATAATTATTAATCCACCAAAGGACTACTTTGTGAGCATAACTGAGCCTGCATTAATACTTTACCCTACACTTTCTCTCCCTTCATCACTGGTAAGCTTTAAGTAACTGTTTTGTTAATTTGAGCCAGAAGCAGAAATGACCCAGTTGAAGAAACTATAGACTGTCCTGCAAGGTAAAGTATAACAGCTATGACCTTCTTACTTACAGTAGTCTCATCCATTATGACTTAATACAGCTAGTGGTCCCTTTGTAGTGGACTACTAAAAACAAAATAAAAAAAGCTGCCTGAATATCCTGTGCCCATCTCATAAATGCAATCTATTAAGGTGTGTGTTAGGAATGGATGTAGGGAGGGGGTTGGGGAGCACGTAACCAACTTTGAAATTCAGTCTGTAGCACATTGCAAAGTTGGAATAAATAATTGAGCTAGAAGTAAAGATAAAATCAACTGCTTCACTTATTTTTTGACTATGCAAAATGCACTTCATAAATACACTTCATGCAAACTTTATGAAAGAATTGAATTCCCTAAAACCTTCTATTTTTTTTTTGAAGTGAAATGTGGAGGTTACAACTAAACATGAGTTTCTAGAAGGCAACATTACTGCTTGATCTCAATC
Organism: Holothuria glaberrima; assembly: GCA_009936505.3. Lineage (NCBI taxonomy): Eukaryota > Metazoa > Echinodermata > Holothuroidea > Aspidochirotida > Holothuriidae > Holothuria > Holothuria glaberrima. Next base: position 411,969 of record WURT03000020.1, read on the forward strand.
CATAGTGACTATTAATTCTAAAACACTTGACTACAAGATTAATTGTCATCATCTAAATCTTTCAATGGTACTTCGGGGTCATCATCCATTTTGCTATCATTTTCACAAGCATACAAAAAGTTCTTTCTCACCACTCCTAAAGCCATACTGATGATTTTCCACAAAAATCATCCCCATGTACTATATGATTACCATTATTTACTTTCCATCCAAAAAGCCAAACCAGTACTTATTTCACTAATCTGCTACAGACTCTGTTTCACCTTGTAACTATCTTGATCTGATTTTTATGAGGGTATAGATAATGCAAATGTGATACTTCAGACATACTGTACCTGTCGTTTTGAACCTGAACTACAAAAATTATACTGGAAATGGCTGTTGCATTATGGTTTGCCAGTTTGCCAGTTGCCAGACAACTCAAGGGAAGTTCTTGGATATTTTAGAAGGAAAAGAGCTCCAACTGGGCCTGGGAAACAGTGACTTATTAGACTACTGGTTGATGTTTGATTATGTAAGGGACTGTAAAATGTTATGAAGTATTATGCAACATTGTACATGAGAGCTCTCCAGGATAATATAACACTTTATAAACAAATAAAACACAAAATTCTAACTATTTGGATGGTTGGACTAAGTATATCAGAATAAAGTACTTTTCTAGCTCACAACTAGCTGTTCTTATGTTCTGTTCTGCAACTTAGTGAAGTAACTGGTTGTTTGACTGAAATATTAGGGTTTCTTTCACAGAAGTTTCTCAAACTTACATGGGGTTTCTAAATCTGGAAGGAAAAATTATTTTTTATTTCAGTTGTTTCAGTGTATAGCTATGGTAAACACTACTCAACACATTGCACTGTAGGCCTATTATTGTGTTTTTATGAATTATTCAAAATAAGCATCAACACAAAGAGATATGTTGGAAAATGTGCAAGGGAAATGCCACCATTAAAGGGAAATATTGCGTTTTAAATGCACCAACATGGCATACAAAAAAAATACCTTAAAACATTATTAAACCATTAAGTCTCACCAATATACCCCGGCAATAGCCCTATCTCCTCAAAATATTATGCACTACAAGAGTAGCGGATGTTGCATCATTTGAATTTGTGAAAGTTTGGGTGAACAAATTACTTTTGTGCAACAAATGACCAAATTTCGTCCTGTGAGAGCCATATTTCTTGAAAAGAAAGCCGCTGTACTGCTTAATTTTGAATTGTCTATCATTCTGTGTCTATTACTTTTGATTTAAAAAATAAGAAAATTTTCTGCAAAACAAACGCAGTATTTCCCTTTAATTTACACCCTCGCAATGGAACCTACCACTTTACTGTTAGTTCAAATCCTCTCACAGAGCTTTCATTCAGTAGCCATGAGTAACTGATGGTAGTTCCTACATACCTCACAGGCTGTTTGGTTAGTCTGGAGAAGAGCACTTTGTCAACAAATATTCAAGTATGAGGAGAACCATCATACATTCATCTACTCAGCGGCATGCGCTTAAAAGTCAGATCAATTTTTACTGGACTTACAACAATGCAATCTATTCAGCGGCATGCGCTTAAAAGTCAGATCAATTTTTAATGGACTTACAACAATGGATTCTGGGAACTGCAGGTTCATCTTTAACACTCCTTACCACGGAGGGCGATCTGGGGGGGGGGGAGGTGGGGGTATATCACCCCCATGAAATTGGATGCGGGGATACTGTACACTATATCCCACCCATGAAATCAACCTGGCAGATCCGGAAATCAGAAAACTTTACCTTTTTCTAGACTTTTTACAATAGGACTATTTATTTTCTTAGGAAATACTTATCACAGTTGTCATAGTATCACCTTGCAAAACCTGGAAAGGGCCATTTCTAGTGATCTGGAGGTATTTTTTGGCCAAAATTTTCTATGCTTCGCGCCAACTTCAGTGGCGCTCTGCTTAGATAGTGCCACTGACTATTTCTGGAAATCAGAAAACTTTACCTTTTTCTAGACTTTTTACAGGAGGCCTTTTTTTAGGAAATACCTCTGACCGTTGTCATAGTGTCATAGTGTCATGTTGCAAAGCCTGGAAAGAGCTATTTCTGGTGATCTGGGGGTTATTTTTGGCCAAAATTTTCTTTGTATAATCCGTGCCAACCGATGGTGGTGCTCTGCTTAGATATTGTCACTGACTATATCCCCCCCCCCCAGTTTCAAAGACGGATCGCCACCCACGCTCCTTGCCAAATTAGGGAACTTCTCAAAGGAAAGGACATATTCCAGGGTCAAAACTTGCATCTTTCCTGTCTGGCAGGAATTGAGAAGAGGACTAGTGCGGCTACCCTCTTCCAGAGGGTACCTTTCACCACTGTCCTAACTACGACTGGTTTGCCAGGGTCTTACAGTGGGTACGTGGGGTTTACATGTGTAAATAGGAGGTAATGAGGGGTGATACAGATTTTATCTCACCAACAACTGCAGTAGCATCAACATGAGGGGTTCTTGACATTTCTGAGTAATTAAGAAAGACTCCCATGTACGCAAACTCATTTTAAAATAACTTTCCTGACCACCCACCCTCACGTACACCAGGCTTGAATAAGCTCATCTCTTGTAGAAAAGTAAGTAGCTATATACACTAGCAGAAAAGCATAACAAATTTTAATTTTCCAAATTTTAGAATGCAAGTACAAAGGATGGGATATGACTACAAATTCCCTATTAGTAGAACATACGCTGAACAAAATGTGTTTTCTTGGATGACATTGCTTCCTTAATGCCCAGACAAGACAGTTCTGCTGGTCATAATGAAATGTCCTGTTTTGTTTTTGAAGGATGTGAAACCTCAGTCACTACCTCAATGCTAATAGCACTCCGTTAATAAAACTTCATAACAACTATGACAACAAAACAATCATAACTGTAAGGTATCATTGGTGCAGGTTACCAAAACAACTTTGCAATTATTTTGGAAGGGAGAATTGTCTGTTACTTTGGAAACCACACAAGCATTTAATACTATCTTATTAGATCTGGTACTATTAGATCTGGATAGAACACCATGTCTGTTATGAGGTATACATACTTTTCAATGTGTACCTGTAGGTGTATGCATTTCCTGAAAGATTTATCACCTCGAACCATTGGATTTGTATATGCAGTGTGGCCAGACAACTCCCAGACTTTCCTTGTACACCTTCCAACTTCCCCCCGGATATGCTTCCCCAAAATCATTCCCATTAACACTAGTATATTCCCACTCTGAACAATTTCCACCTCCACAATTGTCCCACAGAACTGTCCCCACAGGAAGATTCAGAATTGTTCAGGGTGGGAATTTTCCACATGATTATTACTGAGGGAAAAGGAGGGGGGATGGTTGAGGGGTGGTAGTTGCCTGGAATGATGCAACATCCTGTAAGTTTTGCAATGTGTAATATTTTTGGGGAATTCAAAAGCAATGGCCAGAGTTCATTGGTGAGAATGTTCAATACAGCTATATTTTCTGCCGATATGATGGTGATGCATTGTAAACACAGTACGTATATTTCAGGTTTAATGACTTGTTTGCTAATTAAGTTCTCTTAAATCAGTTAAGTTTATGCAATTGAGTATTCCCAGGCTAGGGGGGGTCTACTGTCCCGAAGTTACGTAAACAAAAAGACTTCACCCATGTCTAGGACTGATGATCTACAAACGTTTAAATAAATAACAGGTTTTTCACATGATATCACTGCATCTCTCATCTCTGGCAGTTAATTGGGCATTACGATTGTCCGGCTGCTTAAATATGTAACTTTCCACATCTGAAGATAGAATTCACCTCTTAAGATGGAATTTTTGAAAACCCTCCTCAAATTTGTGAGAGGGATGAGAAAGGAAAACATTCCCTTCTTTGCTACACATGCCTGGTACTAATAGGGGTACAGTAGTTAATACTAATTCTAAAGGCTTGAAAATGCATTGAAAATGAGGTGGTTTTCGAGAATATACTATCGAATGCACTTTGATGTAGATAAAAGTATATTAAACTTCAAAGTTCAAACAATGATGACATTTAATAAAATGTTCAGACTGGTATCACATTTCACAAAGAGGACAATTTCGTAAACTTGGAAAAATGTAAAATTACAATTAACGGATGTATGACACACACTTAAACAGCTACAGTTTGATGTTGTTACCATTCCACATACTCCATAAAGTCAATGACTATGCAGTTAGGAAACCACTTATGTAACAATGTAAAAAGTTATTGCCTGGTCCTCCTCCCACATTGCAGACTATTGGACCAGTACTAATATCACACATAAGGTAGCAGTTAGCACTAATCAAGAGATAGAACGCTATTTTACACAAATGCACTGAATGTAAATGTCATACGCAGTCGCCCCAAACTTATACGAAACAATAGCTAAATGTCACAAATTTCTTATTTCTCTTCCAAGTATCTTTAATGATATTTTAGGACATAAATATTGCATATTCAAGGTAAACCAAGCAGTTGCTCCTTGTAAAGTTTACAAGTGAGTGAGAAAACTACTGTCACATGATTCTCAACAGCCATTCAGGAAATAGGATAGACTACTATACAATTCTTTATTGGGGTGACTGCATTCTCCCTTTAAGTTGAGGGTATGCCTGTTTTACTCACATATTACAGAAATCCTCTAATAACATAATCAATATTGGCTGATACGTCCGAGTACATGTGTTTTAACAATAAATGCACTTCACATAAAATTATAGCTATTGTGCACAACCAGGTGTGTTGTTTCACCCATAATAGATAAAGTATTAAAGAAATGTACTAATACTTTCTATCGAATAAAGATTCTATACAGTGATATTGGTTGGATAGTACCAGCCTGTTTTTTTTTTCTTCCAAGGTTCTCCAGGAACTATTTACTTTTTATTGACTAAACTATATTACAGGTTAGTTAGTTAGATGAGGTTTTACGGCTCAGTTTGTAATGAAATGGTTTAAGTCAGGCCCAGCCACAGCCTTTTTTCCAGTTGTGGCTCACTGGCTGTTTTCCCTACTCCATTGCTTATGCTGATCACCAAACAAAATGGCAGTAAAGGTTTCATTTTTAAAGTCTTGGTATGACCAGGCCAGGATTTGAACCCCCGACCTGCTCTAACCACTTGATCATGCAGTCCGTCTTGAAAAAAAATATGTTACAAATATAAAGATGTAGGACAATTATGTCAACTACCAAGGGGTACCTACCTCATGCTAAATCTATCCAAACTCCAAAGATAGAATGTCATAACAGAACATAGTGATCATTGCACCAGAGCCTCTCCTTAACTGTGTGGCGCAGGTGCTGTTATTGTAACTTATTAGCCTCTCAAATGATCAAATTGGAAGGTACTATTAAACCTAGTTCGCACAGATTTTGAAAGTTTTTAATGTCTTCTTCCTATTCATGTTAACTTTTATCTTGAAATGATGGTGGGAAGGTTATGCCAATTTTCCATAAAAAATACAATTTCTGACAATTTTCAATGGACAATCTCCAAAAGAGTACGTTTTTGAACGGTTTTCTCCACTTTATCTCACCTAACTTTTGTTAGCTTGGTCCTAAAAATCTAGTTCAAACGTGTGCTGAAAGTATGAATATTCAACTCTGTAGTCCTCAAATTTCATCCATTTTGACCAATGGGAATTACATTACACCTTTTTCAAAAGTGAAAAAAAATCTTGATTTGAAGAGAGAGAGCGGTTGGGTTTTCCTTTGTCCGAATTGGTCAATGGTCCTCTGACATCAAGGGCAGACATTCAAACAGACACCGGTTGGCTTGCACAAACCTAGAGGAATGCTGTACAAATTATATTGCCCTTATCCTATTTTAGCCTTTATTTTTCTCCAAAAAACATACATCACCAGATTGAGCAATCTGTTGTTAATCGAATCGTACATATCTTGTGTCAAAAAATTGGATGGACGGTGGAAAATCAGGAGAAATTTAGGGCACCACAAACTGCAGTGAAAGGCAGTAAAAACGTGGGTATTTGGCACATACCATTACAGATTTATAGGGGTTTGAAAATATTTGTGCAAAATAAGGGCCTGCACAATGCATAAAGAGTTCTAAGCCTAAAATTTTTGTAAAGAAAAAGATGAATTTTGATGTATAGCAAGCTTAAATACGAATATTCTTAAACCACTAACATCATATATTGGGCAAGAAGTAGGAATTCTCTTACTATCTAAAATGGACTTTTCTGATTTTAGTGCAGTGGACATTACAGCTCTTCCGTGGTGTGTGCGGTCAAGCGTAAAACCACAAACAAAGCTGTCATGATGCAACAGACAACGAAAAAGCAATGATCGTATTAGGCCATAATGTTTTGTCATGTTATCTATGATAGAATCGCAAATAACAGAGCTAAACCACATACCATAGGAGGTTTGTTTGTCATGTACAGGAATACTTTTCCTGTAAAAAATGGTAGTAATTATACCTACTTTTCACTTTTTCCAACATGGAGAACTTGGCGGCCTGCGTTTACCAAAATCTGTTTGAGACCTAACATAAATATGAAGGCCATATTAAGTTCTCTTGACATGATGGGTAGACTATATTTTTATATTCCAACCACTGTTCCCAGGTACAAACAAACACCTGAAGATCTATTCAAATTATTGTAAATATCATGTGACAAGCCCACTTCTTTGATGGCCTTGACATTTTCAGTAATGTCCTATTAGGGCCTTTAAGTTTTATGTCCTTAATTTCATTGGTGAAAAGAGTTCTACCTAGACTAAACTTCACACTGTGACACAGTTTTTGAAATTGATCAAGCAATGTTCCTTTGAAGGTTACCCTGGTAACCTGTCAAAAATAATTATGACATCACCTGAAGAAAGACACCATTTTTTCCTGACCTGTATTTGAAATACATGATAAACCCAGCAGTGTGTTTTGGATCTTTCAAATTTTCCAGAAGTTGTAGCTATACATTAAAGAGGCCAATGATATCCCAGTCAAGTGATTTGGACATTATCATTTAGGGGCTTCACATTATTTGGCTCAATTAACTTTCATCCTTCCTTGATTTCATATGGGATTTGGGATACCCAGAATAGGCATCTGACTCAGTGACTTTGGTGCCCGTTAAACTGTCCAGTACACATTAAAGTGGCGATGACACTGTGAAATTCAATGCCCATACTGTGCAGATATATTGAAATATGTTCTTTAAAACACATATTCAACTATTGTTGTTATTAAATACCTGTTCCTTCACTTCTTAAACTTAAAATTTAAAAAAACTTAAAAATTTAAACACCCTTTTTGAGGCTTGAAATTTTCACTTCTTCAAAAATTTTGAAAAGCGTGTGACGTCATGTGACGTCATATTAGCAAACCTCACATATACGCTTACTTAAATCAGTGTTATTGCTCAATGGACAATATTTTGTACAAAATCATCAGAGAAAAATGGAATGCACAGAGCTAGGTCAGTCTAAGCGCTACCAGATCGAGCCTGCGGTCAGGCGAGTCCATGTAGCTTCCCCCTCCTGTACATAACCTTGTATAGAAAGGTTGCTGCAACCCGGTGCCTAGTAAACACTTATGTGTGTCATTTTTTGACTGAACTTATGTTCCACGATTCATTTATAACAATGTACCTTGTGCCGACATGTATTAATCTTGACGTACCAAGGATAGGTAGAACAACAAGCGGATCATTCATTTTTGTATCCCAAGCAGGGCGCTTGTCCTAGGAAAGAGTCTATGTGGGAATTGAGGTAAGGTGGTGTTCTCCCCTATCCCAAGATAATTTTTCATTTTACAATGGATCTGATACATAGTGGTGACACCTTTGGTAAAACTTTACACTCATGTAATTAGAAATTCTCATTTAGAGGAAAGTCAATTGTTTTGGGAAGTGTTGTGGAAAGGATATTTTTCAAGGGGAGGGGGTAAGGGGATGTAATCCCTTAACTTTGAAATTTTTGCTGAGGTAAATCCCCTTAACTGCAAAATGGTGATATCTTTGTGGCAAAGGGTGGATCTTACAGCAGAATTATTAAGAAATTTCTATCATTTAGCAATTTTTGCTGGGCTGGGTGTAAATGATAGAATGTAGTATAAGGGAAGGGGTACCCCTCACTTTAGGAAAATGGACTCAAGATTCACCTTATAACTTCCAGGCCTTTCTAAAATTGGCTGGGAATGAGATCAATTTAACACTTTATCAAAAGAAGAGAATTTTGCAGAAGCTGAAGTGCTTCTTTATTCTGAGGCCTACCACCCCTTCACTTCTATCCCTCACTAAATATGTGGCCTCAGGGCACTATTTAACAGTATTGTCCATTGTCCAGTGGCATCACCAGGATTTTAAAAGTGGGGGGGGGGGGAACTGTTGGGGGAGAGGGAAAAAAATTTTCTCACCTAGAACGAAAACGAGCGTGAACAGCAAGCTTTAGCGGATGGGGTCCAAGTTCTCGCCTTAGGGCCACTGGTGGGGTCCAAGAACAAAGCCCCAGTGGGGGCACAGGGGATGAAGCCCCCGGAAACACTGAGGCGTTAGCATATCTATGGGTAAAAGTAGGTATATTTTGGTTCATAATACATTAACCAATGCAAAGATTTCTAATATCTAGGCTATTCCCTCCATCATGCAACTATACTTCAGGATCTAAGTTGGGGGGGGGGGGCATTTCATGGGAAGAGGTTCTGACTGGGGGAAAATGACCCCCTATCCCCACACTGGCGCAGCCACTGCCATTGTGGCCATTAAAAGGATTCTTTCTACATGCTTTGTGTGTCTCTCTAGGTTAGAAATATGCTCAGATTTTGCCAAAAGTTAAAAATAACCTTGCCTCCCCCATAGTTACCCCTCCATATACCCCTTCCCTGCTCTTATATTCATGTATTTATATTTATATAATTGTATCCATATCTTTGTATTCGTATATTTTATACGAACAACTGCCCGCTCGATAACATGTACTGTTTGCGTGCATGGGAACAACGCTACCAGTCGGTGTACGGTTGATCACATCATCACGAATGGTTGTCCTAACATGACGTCATCATCGAATTAGTATGAAATTCTTTTTTTCCAGAGATAGCTTTTGGGTCCGGATTTTAAAACATTAATTTCTTTACTTTGGTTGAAGCTTTGAAACCAGTTAAAACAGTTTTGAATGCTGATTCCCCTATGCTTTTAGAAGAAGACATTCTTGATTGGTGCAACTTTTCATGCAGCCCTACCAAGTCACCTGCATGGGGCGGGTGTCACCCGCATTTTCGGGTCGTCTCCAGCTCACCCGCTTAACTGTCCGAATCTCCAGCACTTTTAAAAATCTCCGGCATTGTACTTTTTAAGCGTAAAACTCATTTCACTGGACCAAAATAGTGCGAGAAATCAACATTTCAAGTGCAAAAAAGCAAAAAAAAAAAGGTCTATGAAAATTCGGGTCGTACAACTGTGCCAATGGGAGTCGGTCTCCAAGAAATGTAGTTGGTCCAAAAGTGGTAAAGTGCTAAAAAGCAAAAAAAAAAAGAAAGCGAGACGGGAAGTATCAAAAATTTTTACCCTCCAAAAAATCATCCGACCTTGGCATCTCTGTTCATGTCATGGCCACTTTGAGGCCTTTTTGCTCTAAACAAGTGCAGTTGATGTCCAATACCAGGAGCCTTTTATGTCCACTGCAAGTTAAGAATTAGAAGAATTACAAATTCCTATGGCCTTGGACTTGATATCCTTCAGCTGTCCAAATTAAGGTGTAGGCACAGGTACTGAGGGCAATTAGGCATTAAACAGAACATTCTGTAAATTACAATTGCCAGTCCACTGGCTGACCAGGTCTGTATGTAACCTTAAATTCTGAATCAATTTAGCAGGCTGATCAAAGGAGCTGTTGCGTTATCCTATAAACACATGCAGGAATCTCCCCATAATGCTACTAATGATTGGAGACACTTTGACTAATACAAATTCAAACAAAAGCGTAACTCTGATTAATCAATAATGTCTTTTACAGATCTGTCACTCAGAGTATCCAATGAAACAAATTTAAAGCAGGCGGCTCACCCACCGTTAGTGTGCATGTTGATATATATGGTCTTTTAAAGCACTTTAAACTCAGCCATAGCTATTGTACCTTACTCCAGAAGGTGCACTGAAAAGGTGTTCTGCTTTAAAGTGGAGAAGGGATTAGAAGTAAGCTTAAAGGGAAAATGCAATCCCCCCAGTTTGAGTTAGTGTACCCCGGTACACTAGTTCAGGAATGGCTCATATCAATCATGTGACAATATTTTTGTCACTTATTTCTTAAATTTATACAGAATAACTCCTTTGTTTATCTTTAATATAAAGTTCAATGATTTGATCAGGAAACATTACAAACCAGAATGCAAAAATGCATTGAGGTTTCGATGATGCATATATGTTTTGTTCACAATAATGCCATGTTATCCCATTTCTCTCAGTTACTGGTAAAAAGCTATATTAAGATGTTGGAAAAATACAGTTTTGTGTTCATATTTGATAATGGGAATTCTTGGGAAATTTTGCGTTTTGATCTTTGCAGACCCCAGATGACAATCTAGTAAGTTTTTGAAAATTTTTGCTTTTTGACCTATGGTGACCCGAGATGAAGGTCTTGGGAATTCTTAGAAAATTTTACTTTTTGACCTGTGGTGACCCCAGGATGAGATTTTGGGAACTCTTGGGAAAGTTTCCTTTTTGACCTCTGGTGACCCCAGATAAAGTCTTGGTTTTCAGAGTTTGACCCC
>WURT03000020.1:459729-471032 GCA_009936505.3 Holothuria glaberrima
CATATCTTGATGTAAGAAGCTTGGTTTTATTTTTCAGTATTCAGATGTGTTATAGTGAGACTAAGCACCTTTTGGGTCTGGTGGATGTCAAAGGTCACCTGGGGTCACCAGGGCTGAAACTCTGAAAACCAAGAGTTTATCTGGGGTCATTTGGAACGTTCCAAACTTTTTCCAATCTTAGGGAATTCTTTTCATAATTGCAAAGATATTTTCGAAAGTAAATGGCCGCTCCATCTTTCTTTTTTTTTTTTAATATGTAAAGGACTCAAGAAGGCCCTGGCTAACTGGTGTTGCCTAATTTTTAAAGATCACGCAATTGGGTATCTTGCATTTATTTGCTTTTTTCTTGAACGTGAGCAAAGATGTTCCAACATTTGAAAAGGAAATTACACTTACGAAAATGTGTCTTAAACCCGCTAAAGGATTTACAAACGTGAGAAGAGGTTCGAATGTAGACGGCAGCCCGCTTCTCTTCCAGTCAGTTGTTCAACCCCCCCCCCTCCCTATGGTGCACAAACCAACACAGAGATGTTGTATGAAAACCGACTACCATATCTGTGCAGCACAGGGAGTAGCTTTTCTACTACCCTCCTGAACAACATTGAACCATGCAATTCAGTTCTCAGTATTGATTTACGGATTAGTGACACTATTGAAAGCGTAGCAATAGACCAGGAACTAATGGGGTGGACATTTAATCCCCACAACTTGACAATGAAGAATTCCACTCATGCATGAATATGCCTGCAGTTAAGTTGGTAGCTAGAAGCTTCTGTCACAGTCCGTGATTTCAGTGAATAGGTCTGCAGGCCGGTGAGCACATGTATAGAGACAACGGCCCCTTAGCCTGCAGAAGCTGAGCACTCTATTATTAAATTACCGCAGATCCTTTGAAAGGCATGAAATTCATGTAATATAGCCTATAGCTATATCTGTTCATCGCCTTGCAATATTTCACAAAATGGACCCTATGGCCCATCTTGGGCCTTGGACCCCAAATTCCTGAGCACCCTGAAGATACTGTACCACTAACCTAATATCATTATGACAAACCATCAACAATGTACAAGAAAGTCAGGAGGAGAAGCATTTTGCAGAATTTCATAAAATGAGCCATAGGGCCCACGTGGGACCTTGGATCAAAAATTCCTGAACACTCCAAATGGCCCACCACCCAACAAACATTGTGTCTAAGTTTCATCAAGATCCATTGAATGACGTGCGAATGGCAGCCACTTTTGCAAATGTTAACAGACAGACGGATAGAGATATATGCCTAGCTGTGGTCACAATAGCTTACACCAGCTTTTCTGGTGTGCTGGTAAAAAATCAAATCATTCACACCATAAACGTGACTGACACAAGCTACAAAATTGAGCAAGGTTATCAACATTTATTTTAGCATCTTTAAAAATCGATGATGACAAGCACTATATCTAAGCTTCTTTAACCCTGAGAATGTTGTCCAAAATCTGTGCCTTCGATCCCTCCGAGTCCTTTAAAATTTCAGTTCAAGATACTATACTAGTACACATTACTGTGTAGATGTTTCAGTCTGAGGGTAGCCAACTCAAACATAAAAGTTAATGTCATCCAAAATTATCTGGATGACTTTCATTTCATAAAATAGTTTCAAGGCATGTGTAAAATACTCTTACTAAGCCCTGTTTAATGGTTTCGAAAAATTTTCTCGCATAATTTTCCCGTACGATACTTATTTCTTCTGAGTTACTTGCTTTGGCTGCTATGCTATCCTAACAACTTTACATATTGAGATATATGGCCTAGCCAAGTTACATGTTTCAAAGTTACACTGAGTGACAGGCCATCACAGTTGCAATGCAAGCTACGTGTATTTTTGCAAAAGTAAATGTAGCGCTTCAGTTTTGCTCTACTGGCGTGGCCCATCGTGAAAAAATATTACATGCACTAGAGCGCAAAGTTTTCAGCGTCGCAGTTAGGTTTGTTGGTACAGCATACCATTAGGCCTATACTGTAGGGCACGGAGGCCATACACTTACAGAAGGGCAACGACAGCAACTTTGGCCGTGACTTAGTCATTTTACAAGGGCAACACGGCAAACGGAATGTACGACGGCAATTGCCGCCGTAGCCGCCTTTAAATTCGAGATTGCATCTGCTTTAGTGCTTCAGGGTTAGTTGCAGTACGGTTGCGTTGGTTGTTGTGTAGCCTAACATGTAGTTTCGTATTGTGTTTGTACTAGTCATGTCTGAGTTTTGTTCCGCATTTTAATTTCGTTCGTGTCCGGTACCAAGCACGTAAAAGTAAATGCTACTACAGGTAAGAAAGCGAAAACGTGATCTTCCACATAAACATGGAAGCCAAAGCCTTCCCGAATTGTTTCTTTGTTAACTTTTGATTTTTGCTTCCTGAGGAGTAACTTTCACACCTTATAACAGTAATAACACACAAAGCAAGGCTAGTTAAATCCTTCTTTTGTTGTCATTCCGCTACTTACAAATCAGTGCAACTTAGCGGATTAGTGAACAAAGGTGTGACGGATTAGTGAACAAAGGTGTAAAGTGAATGAGAACGAAAATGGACGTAAACAAACGCTGATGAACGGACGAACGCTTGTGAACGCATGGATGCAGCAGAACGAATCTGAACTCGCTTGAACGATTATTTTGGATGTTTCCCCTAAGGCTATACGTAGCCACCTAAATGCCCATAACCTAAAAGTAAAGGCAAAAGAATCCCTTAAGTTCGTCTAAAACCTCTCTGATGGACAACTATCAGACATAGAGATAATTGTGTTGAGTAAAGGTTTAAAGTTTATAACAACCCCCGAGAAACCGAATCGTATTGACATTCTGAAGTCATTTAAAGACTTAACACGGAAAATGAGAATTCGTTACGTAATGCATGATAAAAAGCATAGTTCTCTCCATAAGTTCTTATTACCCTCGACCTGGTCACCACAAGTGACATGCAGCCAAGACCTAGAAAACTATCTCGAAGCCACTAAGGAAAACTTAACGGCAATCCTGATTAATAATGCCAAGAGTAATATATCAAAGGCTGAACGAATCGCGCTGCGGCAAATAGCTAAAGACCACACGATCGTTTTGAAACCTTTTGATAAAGGCAGAGGTATAGCGATATTGAATGTCACTGACTGCAAAGCCGAACTTGAAAGGCAGTTGGAATGTCATTACTACAAAAAATTAGAGGGTGACATAACATCCGATACTAAAATCATGGTTCTCTCGACTCTCCGAGATATGTTTTTGAATAAGGAAATTAGCGAGGAGACTTTCAACTACCTCAACCCAAATAACCACAAAATCCGTACCCTGGTCATATATGTCCTTCCAGGTACATAAAGCACCACCCCCAGGCACAAAATTTGCTGGCCGGCCTATCATAAGCGGCAACGGATCTCCCACAGAAAAAATTTCTGAATTTGTGGATTATTTTCTGCTTCCAATTGTATTGGAAAAATGATGCAATTAATTTATAATCTTCATATAGTATATAATGTAAGGGAGCATCTCCTTTTCTACCTTGCAGCAGTCCCCAGGCAACTTCTCTACCCATTGTGCTCCTTCTGAATATTCTTAACAGCTCAATAACCACAAGCAGTTCACTGAGCAAGTTAATGAGGCAGCCATGGGTAGAGGCTGCAAGCAGGGAACAATAGCATTCGTAGCAACCAGCTGTGAGTGACAGAAAGTCATGAATAGTAGCTTAGCTGCACACTTGGCAGGCTTTTATGAATGGCCTATTGTTAGCATTGATGACCACTTTGTCTGCTCAAAACCACACAGCACCAAGCTCCTACCACTCTGCATAAAGCACCAGCACAGCTGTGGAGCTCATTTCACGCTGTGTGCACACAGTTAAAAAGAGGCCATTGTACCCTTGTCTGCGGACTGCTGGCAGGTAGAAAAGGAGATATTCCCTAAGTTAATCAGTTGGCATCCTAACATGTGGATTAAATCAAAAGCAATAAAGTTTAAATCAAAATAAATAAACTTAGCATTATTATAGGACATTTATACATATTCCTTTTACACAGTACAGTATCTTATTAAAAAGGGATTGGTCCAGATAAATGTCCATTCTTGTCTGCAGCTGGAACAAAGTTTGTTTCCTGTCTGAAGTCATTTTTTGCAAAAATAGACTAAGTCCAAACTTTCTCAAACAATTTCTAAGTCCCAGTCTTCTGCTATTCATGGCTGTACAAACAATATCTTGAAAAAAAGACTAAGTTCATTCTACATATGAGCCCAATCCACATTAAGCATGCAGAGCTGAGCCAGGTTGAAGCCCTTGTCAGAGTAAGTTTCAAGTATGTGTTTTGTCAAAGCTGTTTGAAGCCAAGTGGAAGTCAGATTCTGAAGTAAAGGGAAGTCAGTGTCTGTCTTAGAGATGCTCAGAATTACTTCATTTGACTCCAGTATTACTTCAGGCTGACTTCATACATTCTTACATTTCCAGCAGGGACGGTAGTGAAGGAAACAACGCTTTTGTAGGTTCTGAACATTTTATTCAATTCCTTCAGCTTAATTACCAGGAGAAAAATGAAATCCTCAGTAACATTAAATAGTATAACAACTCTTCTCACAAATGTTATAATAACATTTGAAAATTGACCATGTCCTCATGGATTAAATTTGAATGAAAATAATAATCAACTGCGATGGGGCGGAATGCGACGGGACGGAATTTTGTCCACAGTTGCTGGACTGATGGGAACATTTGATTATGATCATGAATGATGTGATTCAAACATAATTGGCATGTTGGAATAAATGACTATGTAAAATGATACAACCTCCCACTTCATTTTCTGTCCAATCACACAACAGCAGCCATCACTCCCATCAATAAGGAATTCCACGAAAGAAAGCAGATCACTTGGTGAGCAGGGGTCAAATTGTGAGTGCATCATAAAAAATGATGTAGTCAAGAAGTATAAATTTGCAGGATATACCTCTGTGTTTAAGCAAAGCATCCCCTTTCTGTGGGCTTTCTGGTGGCTTTCTGGTTATTGGTAAAGTTAATGTTTCAAGTGAGTGGAGTTTATGGATGATGGCTATATGTGCTGTGTATACATGTTTGCTGTTTATTACCGTAGCTAGACAAGAGTGATGTATATGCTACTGTGAGCAAGTATTGTAGTTTTGTAAATTGGAATGTTAGCTTCAGATAAAAAATGCTTGTGAATAAAATTTGTTCAGTGCACAACTGTGTTACAGGTAGATCAAGTTTGTATTAAAGTTTTGATTTCAAGCTTTATGGTTTTCTGGAAGTTTTGGTTCAAGATCCCATGTGGGGCCTATGGCCCTTTCTATGAAATTCTGCAAAATGCTTCTACAGATTCTCTTGTACAGTGTTGTTGGAATATCATAATGATACTTGGGTTGCGGTACCTAGCTTCAGGTTGTCCAGGAATTAGGGGTCCAAGGTGCCAGATGGGCAGTTGGGCAGTAGGGTCCATTTTGTGAAATATTGTAAAAGAATATGTGCATATTAGATAGATTTCCTATGTGAATATTAATTATTTTCAGCTTGATTTTAATTAACATTGCGGTTTTCTGAGGACAATAGAAAAAAACTGAAGATAACACTAGTACACATTTTTCATGACATTTTGCAGGGAAGCTCCTTCAGGGTCTTTGAGATTTGGGGTCAGTAGTCATGTGAGGTCATTTAAAGTCATATGACGCTTGTACTAGTATATAAAGGCAAGAACCCACCTTTGGTTGAATGTATGAGCTTCTGCACCATTGGTGCTCTAGTTAATGGTGATCTTTGCCTAAGAATAACCTGTTTTGTACAATTATTTCACATCTTCAATGGCAGTTACTCCTGATCCGACATACCCTATCATAGATGGGCGTACCTCACAGCAACGTGCGTACATGGATGTCAGCAGGAATGGTCAAGTAAACTGTTCTATGAGAGGTGTCTACCCAAATATTTCTCTTGAATGGACAGTTGTTGATCCAAGTCAAAGTAAAATGATACTGTTCCAAGATGATGTGGTTAGGAGTAAACAGAATGAAGATAAAACTTTTGATATTACACTTACCTCTTTGTACAAAGTGACTGATCAGTCAATACGGAGCATACCTGTTCAGTGCGGAGTGGCAAATGAAATCGGTGAAGTTTGGTTTTCAAGAACTGAAGTGGATCTCCTGTTTTCATCTGGTGAGTATAAGTTCAAAAGTGAGCAATGAAAGCTCTTGAGGGTATAATTTGCAAGTATAGTACCACAGGTAAGGACAGATCACATTGTCGTAAGCCAATTAGAGTAAAGGGCAGGGCCCTAGAACAGCTTCATTTCAACTCGATGTAGGAACATGGCTTAAATGCAGCCTTGCAAATGGTCTTTGCATTGTGCCTAGACTGTACTACAATTCAGTCCTGTACAGTCGGGTTAGTTAGATGAGGTTTTACGGCTCTGTAACCCAATTGGTTTAAGTGGGGCCGGCCTAGGGTTGTTGCTATATGAAATTTTTGTTTATCGATATCGCGAAAAATTTTCCTTCAATACCCATACGATATCACAGTCCCCTTTGTCTTTGA
Organism: Holothuria glaberrima; assembly: GCA_009936505.3. Lineage (NCBI taxonomy): Eukaryota > Metazoa > Echinodermata > Holothuroidea > Aspidochirotida > Holothuriidae > Holothuria > Holothuria glaberrima. The sequence continues at coordinate 466,289 of WURT03000020.1, forward strand.
TACGGCACCACGGTAAATTATGAAGGTGCATGGCACTGGCCATCCCCAATGCTAATGTTATTTCTGAAAAAGACTGCCATACTGTAGCAACGAGCATACAAAATTGGCACGTTGAAAAGTCTCCAGTAGTTTTGCAACTGTGACTAGCGTGCAATCTTCCAGGTTTATAAACTGAATCAAGCTTTGCTAATTTCACTCAGTCCTTTGTGAGTGATAAAGTAAAACAACTACATAGTGTCAAACAATTCCAGGCCGCTCATCAAGTTGGTAAGGATGTTGCGTGCATGGGGGGATTTTCATGATATAGTTTGGGCAATTTCATAAATGATATCTAGAGCAAAATTACATATCGATATTTTTGGCCGATTTCGTCATATCGTAACAACCCTAGGCCGGCCACAGCCTTTTTGGTTTCGATGAAAGAGAAACCTATGCATTCATGATGGTGTTTGTATGTGTGTGTAGGTGTGTGTGTGTGTGTGTGTGTGTTTGTGACACTTAGCTTGTCATTTGGTGTCACCAGGGGTCAAAGAATGAAAACATTGTGAATGCCCTATTTCAAGAAGGGAAACTTCTATGAAGCTGAAACTTGGCTTGTAGGTACCCCATGTAAGGAAGAAGAGCCCTATTACTTTTGGTGGAGGTCAAAGGTCATTTGAGGTCATTGGGTCATCAAACTCTGAAAACCTTGTGCATGTGATATCTCAAGAAGGGAAATATCTATGAAGCTCACACTTGGTGTGTAGGTACCCCATATAGGCTAAAAGAACCCTATCATTTTTGGTGGTGGTCAAAAGTTATTTAGGGTCAACGGGTTCAATCTTAAAAAAACCTTGTGTACGCAGTATCTCAAGGTAGGGGGAAGCTTGGATGAATTTCATGTTTAGTATATGGATGCCTTATGTTTAGAAGGAGAACCCCACTGTTTTTTGTGGAGGTCAAATATCATTTAGGGTCACTAGGGGTCAAACAATGAAAACATGTATGCAATATCTCAAGAACGGAACTTCTATGAAGCTCAAACCTGGTATGTAGGTACCCCATTCTCAAGAAGGAGAACCCTGTCATATTTAGTGGAGGTCAAATGTCATTTGAGGTCACTGGGGATCAGACTCTAAAAACCTTGTGTGTAGGTGCCCCATATACTGTAGGCAGGAAGAACCCTATCATTTTTGGTGGTGGTCAAAGATCATCTGGGCACAACGGGGTCAAACTCTGAAAACCTTGTGTATGCGATATCTCAAGGTAGGGAGCTTGGATAGATTTCATATTTGGTATGTGGATGCCTTATGTTGAGAAGGAATTACCTGTTGTTTTTGTGGAGGTTAAAGGACATTTGGGGTCACCAGGGGTCAAACATGGAATACATTGTGCACGCCCTATCTCAAGAAGGGAAACTTCTTTGAAGCTGGAACTTGGTGAGTAATGCATGTTTTACAGTAATGGGGTCCAAATATGGATTAGAAAATTATGTGTGAAGGAAAGAGCTACATTGGCAAACAAATTATGCTGATCAACACCATGCTTTATGATAGAAAAAAACATTACATTCCATTCAAGATTATGAAATTATGGGGGGTTAATGCATCCAAAATGTGACAAATGGGGATGGACAGTACCCCCAATAACGTATGTGAATATTATAATAAACGAATAACAAAGGAATTAAAATAATTTAAGAGCTTATACATCATATTTATTAATCTGTACATGTAATGAATACAATTAATACCATTTATCAGTGTAATAATTTTATAGCCTGTAGTGACTATCCGAATTTAAGTGCTCAATTTTTGGCATAAGTGTCGTCCACTAAATAGAAAAATTACAAGTTGCAATAATACCTATATGTGGTCATCTAAATGATTACCCATGTTTGGTTATGAACTAGGAGTGAAATACTCAATACCAATCAACAGATCTCAAATGCTGTAAACTTGTTCATTGAAATAAGCTAGATCAAATGTTGCTATTGAAACGTCTGTCCACTTTGAGTGTTACAATACCAATAATTTACGTTATCCATTATTCTTCAGATATAGTGCTTCAGTTGAATATCTTTATATCATTGCATATCTTATACCTACAGTTTAGTAACTTGGCAGGGAAAACAGCTTCACTCTGTACCTTATAGCTTTAAAATTGAACTTTTAGTGATGTCCGTCCCTGGTAGTTATAATAGCAACAAACAATTTTGCACTTAAAATATTTTAAACCATTTTTATTGCTTTGGTAATAATGTTTAGGTCATATACATTGCCAAATCAACAAAAAAATAAATGCCATTCATGTTGAAATATTTCTTATAAGACTATCAGTTTTGGACGGACACGTTACAATAGCACAGGCCTTCATTTTTTAAAAATCGAGGAGAGCACTGAATTGCTCTCCTGGGATCTTCAACGCTCTGAAATTGCTCTCCTGGATAAAACTGTTGCTAAAGCACAAATACTTTTTTTGCTCTCCTGGAGTCTTTCAGGTGAGCAATTTGCTCTCCTCAACATTTGCACAACTTATCTTGTACAGTAGTTAGCATATGGCGCAATAGCCACCGACATTTATTCGGTTTTCCGCGGAGGGCTTTTATGACCTCGACAGGGTTAGCGGAACAATAGAAGGGTAGGAGCTCCGCGAATTACCATAAAACTGTTTATTTCAGACCTCTCCTCATTAGCAGTTCTGCATTGTTCGCGATGTCCGTTACGTCTATTGATGAAGGGTTTCCGCGGAGAGTCCATACGTCGTAAAAATTTAGTTGTTACACATAACGGAAAGGTGTGTTTATTGACGTTCTCAACTTGCATACAACGGTTCTAAGTATACCAAGTGTCGGTATTGCACCAACCAGCTGGACACTGATTTTGAACGCAAATAAATTACAACACAACCTCAACGAACAGTCTCATTTCTGTGTGTTTTGTTTTTTTCACATTTTCTTTGCCTAAAGCATTTATTAATGAAACATTATCTCAACCACCATGCCGTATTAATACCGTTTCATTTTCATGAAACCCAGTCGCGGGATTCAAATGATGAAATCTCCGAACATGTCACTACGTTTTGCAATTGCTGTAAGGGAGGTAGGAGGGGATGGTTCCTGGTGTTGTGGATTATACGGATGCTCGGGTAGGATTAATGCTTAGAGTAAGGGATAAGATTAGGTCTCGAGTTAGGATGTGGGGTCTTGGGTACCTTCAATCAAGTAAACCCCACTCGTTTTAACTATACTTTTATTAATACCGCTGTAAGATTCAGTGCTTAATTATATTCGCAACTTTCGCGAAAACCATGTGCCATTTGACATAGCAACTCCCTGCATGAGCCTGCAGTTAACAGTGATTATTGTCAGATTGTGTAAGTATTTTTTTTTTTGAAAGATTGCTCTTGAAAATAACCATACAATATAATAAGAGTTGCTTCAAAGCAATGTCACTTTTTTCTGCAAGCAATGTCCCTATCTGTGCATGTTGCGGAAACAAGAGCATCGGCCGCACTTGCTTAACTGCGCCTAAGGTAAAAGAAAGACAAAACTGGTATTATTATAGGTAGACGGGAAGATTTTCCAACTGAAAACAGTGGCCATTAGATTTCAAAGAAACATAAAAGTTATCCGACAGAATCACAGACGTCCAGATTTCAGTGTTGCGGTTTCTTACAGACGGCACTTGAAGCCAATACAGGGTGAAACTTAAAAAGTATATTTTATTTCGTAATATCGTCAGACATTACGTCATAGTAATAATAGGAGAGACCCCGCTAGTATGCGCATGTCAATTACGCTAGTTCTTTGCTTGCCACTGGAAGCAAAAATTTTTTCGTGTGTCAATTTCACTCTTTGGTGTGTTGTTCCTCTCTAGGAAGATTCAATTTCAAGTAAGTCACTTGGAGTTCATCGTTTTTTATAGACTTTTGGGACTTTTTCGTTGTTTTGGATCTTGAAAAGGACAAGTTTTTTGCTGTTCTCACCGAAAATGGAAGGCGCGATTCAGGACAGCCCCGGTCCTAACACTAGCCCTAACACTGTTAGGCCTTCGACTTCTAATAGCAATGCGCGTAATGTTACAGCCACGAAGCCGAAAACTCCACCTGCCGCCACGGGCGGCGAAAAACCTAGCAACGAGCCTGGCACCGCCGGCAAAACAAGATTTTCGACAGGTAAAGCTAAATCGTTGCAGAAGCAAAAATCGAAGGCAAAAACACCAAAATCTGCCTCCCAATCTCGAAGGGGTGATGTTGGTGGACAGTCGGAGCCTAACGTTACTAACAGCTACAATAGGCCACCGGCCAGCGATCCTAGCCTAACAAACAAAACTGAAAATGTTCAATCCAGACTGGATAGGCTAGAGAATTTGTTGTCACAAGTGATTCAGGCTTTCCCCGGGCAGGGAGAAAAAACAAGTGTCCCCAATGCTCACACTGCTCAAATTGATGAGGACTATGATGTTCCCTCACAAGTAGACCTCAGTGAGGCTATGGAATATGAGACAGTTGACTTAGAAAATGAACCTGAGGGGGATGAGGCCTTACCACACATTGGCCTGCCTGCTATTGCAGCTAAATTTGCTGTGCCCTCAGATGTTGGAGATCCTGTAGATGATGAGATAGCCCAGTCCGTCACTTACATGTTGGATCACAAATTGGAAGCAAAAGCCCTCGAGGACTCGGCGGCAAAGTATCCGCCTCCCAGCAATTGTCAGCTTGTAGACTCTCCAAAAGTAAACCCAGGTGTTTGGGATAATGTGCC
>WURT03000020.1:509360-536925 GCA_009936505.3 Holothuria glaberrima
GAATGATGAGAAAACAGAACTTCTTGTTGTCACCTCTAGAAACAATCAAACTAAAATTCAAACCAAACAGATGCAAACTGGTAATTCCATCATTCAGCCTTCTATTGCTGCTCGCAATCTTGGTATAATCTTTGACAATACCTTTTCCATGGAATCTCATGTTAAGAAGCTTTGCCAAACTGCTTTCTTTCATATTAGAAACATTAATAGTATTCGCAGATGTTTGCCTGATAATTCAACGGTTTTGGTCTCAAGGTCCTGAACTTGTAATTTTATCCTCCCTTCTTTTAGCTGAATGATAGAATCGAATCGTTTTGGCATTGATGCAATAATGTTATCAATGAGTTCACGGGGCATATCCATTAGAGTACTAATAACTCAACGACGAAAATTTACAAACTTCTCCACTTTCTATAATGTATTTGAGATAATCCCTTCGCAATTTAGTGTAAGCTCTCGGTGAGATGAATTTTTACTTGACCATGACTAATCAAATTTACAACTAAATGTACCCCTGTAATTATACTAGGCCCTATTTAGTGTGCAAGTGTACAAAACGCATTGTCTTCCCCTCCTAATATCCGCCCTTTTGAACAACTGCATGAATAGTAATAGAATGAATATACCAATTTTACATGGTCCTCCGTAATAAAACTTCTAACAGTCTAACGAACTTTCTTAAATAGGCGATCCATTACTGTCCAAGTCTACCCTCCAAACTTAAAATTCAAGTTTCCTAGATATCAGAATTAAGAATGTGCTTTATGCTTTAATGACTTAACCGTCACTTTCCGATCACAGCTCTCAAATTTGTCTCAAAAAGCTCTACTGCACAGTATATCCGTATGCGCCCATATATGTGTACATCAGTTCAGACCAATCCTAGACATGATGTTATTATGCTCAGCCCCATCTCTAAAACAATTTATGCTAATATTCAAAGTTTACACATCCCTGCAAGAAGACTGGCTCGCTTCGGCCGCATGAAACGGCCGTATGCAATATCGTGCATATTATCCGGGCTGGTGCGAAAGTTGGATATTTTTATATTTTGCTGCCCATATTATTGCCGATATGTTTAACTCGAGTCATTGTAAGAAAACACACGAGTCGATTCTAGTCATCCAGTATAGTGACTCGATTCGAGTCGAGTCTTTTTCACATACTGACTCGAGTACTCGAGTGGAGTCGAGTCTTTTGTATTTTGTCAAACTATGAGTCGAGTATTTTGACCTAACTGACTCGAGTCGAGTCGAGTCATCAAATATAGTGACTCGAGTCCGACTCAAGTCGAGTCAGTGACTCGAGTCATTACAATTCTGGCACCCACAGGCTAATCCAAAACAAACTTGAAAAGCTATGGGCAAATGTTCTGTGCTGCTACATATATAAGCGTAACCGCCCTTTAACTCAAACTATCGTATGTCTACTGACATGAGTCACTTTGTTTTTTGTCCGGGAATTTCCTGTAAGTTATATTGTATGGCAAGTCCATTCATTCCCTGTGAAACAGTGACAATGAATATATGCTACCTAAAGTGCACAGACTGCATTGCAGCTGGTGGCTTTTAATGTTGTTTGAAGGTTGTTAAACTGGGTTTACAGTATTGCGAAGCTGATTTCGGTTTGCTTTAGTGTGGAGTGACTCTTTTCAATACAATCAGCATGAAAAAGTACATAGAAAAAACACTGAGCACTGACTTTGTATGGGTCTACATTACCTCATAAGTAGGAAGTATAATTACTGCTGTATGTGGTTTGTCTTCCAGTGTGTTGTAACATTTTGTTTTGATGTAGGTCATAAACAATAATACTTAAGGTAGAAGGGGACTATGGGGATCAGATCGAAGCAGGGAAGTAGTGAAGAGTAAAAGTATGTAACCAGTTTGAAAAGTTACTGAACGTAACATTTTAGCAGGTCCCTGTTGATATGATACTTGATTTGGGCGTGATTGATTCCTGTGCATATAGGGAATGGTATATGAAGTCTTGCTGATTGTTGCTAGGCAATCTAGCTGGAAGGCAAACAAAACCATGTGCACTCAGAAGCTGCTTACCCAATAACCTACCCATGCAAAGTATCCATTGCTTTTCAGTTTATTGTGCGGAATATGCCCTGTGTTGTACTGTGTGAGTACTAGGCACGCACATTGCCTGATATAACCGTCTGTCGCGTACAACCTGTGGGTTACTCAGCTTGACCTTTTGACCTTAGCTGTAAGCTCCATAATATGCAATAATTCCTGATAATACTTCAACATAAACGGGGTAGGCCTAACAATGCTGCAAGCTGTTTACAAACATCATCTAGTGCGTGATCCCTAATGTTGTTTTTCAGGATTCGGGATGCACCAGAATATCTTTAGGCCAGACTAGGCTGGTTGGTCAGTGAAAAAATATGGGATTAATATATTCGTACAGACTCAAAATTCTCTCCTCCCTTTCAACACGCAAACTCACACTCGCTTAACGTAAGCTCTGTGGAGTGACCTAGACTGACAGACCTTAAAATCAGAAGTCCACTATCTGTGCAGGTGTGTCATGTTGGAATGAAACAAAATCTTCTGAATACAGTTTATCAAGCGCTATACCTATACAGACAACATTGTATTACCTGGCCATAAAGAAATTTCTCGGTCAATTCGATGCTCAGAATATGCTTTGTCTACGCAATAATAGAATGTTTCAATTGTTAAAGGTTGGGAAGATAACGACAGGCGTGTAGCCAAGGGGCAAGGGGGCACTTTTTTGCCTAATGTCTCCTAGAAAGTTTCAAGTTGCCATTGACTTAATACATTTTTACACGTTTGCCCACCGAAAATTTTTTTGCTCCCCCTTGAAGTCATTTCGCCGCCTTCAGTACCTTGCCTGGCTACGGGCCTGTATGACGAACACGGCTCTTTGTTTTTAAATTGCCTTTTTATGGCTTAAACACTACCTAATTTCTTCTAGATTCAATATTGTGTTCGTTATACTCTCCTACTTGGATTAATATAAGACTTAGAATCATAATTCATCAAAAAGAGGCAAAATCGTAGTAGAAAATTTCTCTCTCGTACTGCCTGTCTCACCGTTTCACCACACGCGGGTATTAAAGCAGTGTGACGTCATTTCAAAAAAAAAGTTAAGAATCGATGTTTTCTCTATCGCAAAAGTGCTTACTGTTCCGTTCTATTAATCTATTAATGATCTATAACAAACACAAGTTTGCAAGTGTATCTTTCTAGATCAATGCACCCCCGAAAGATATGAAAGTGTGAACGCATACTTGAATGGTAAATTTTAGTAAAAATCTCCATTAAATTTCACCCAGATTATTTTCCTTTTAAGAAAAATTGCGTACTGTATAAGTTTCTAAATGTTAAAAAAAAATCATCAAAAAAAGAAAAAAAAAATATTTCAAATCTTGACTCTATCTCTATTTTAAGAACGCATTTAGAAGACACCTGCAATTTTTCGCCAATCAAGCGGCAACTTTACACGGTTATTCAAACTTACCTGACTGTGAAACAGAGGAGCCCTATATTCTGATATTATTATTCGATTCTAGCTGGACAATCTTTTAAGCAGTCAGGCTGAACCTTGCTCAAATTCTAGCCAGCACACTTTACCTGCATCATTAAAAGATAGTTGGCGCTCCATTTTGTATAACAATATGCATAAATATGTAAATTTGATTTCGCATATGACCTCATTAGAAGAGATAGATGTGCATACCTTCTAAAAGGGAAACAAACGTTACCATTTGGTAGAGTATGTTCTTCAAAATAGTGCTCGAGACTTTGTTCAATTGTAACCCTTTCATATGTTAAAAAATTAGTTTTTCCTTGTTATCTTTACAGTGTTTCATGGAGGAAAGGGTGTTCTCGTCTACCTGATTTTTACACTTTTCACTACCATCTCAAACACATTGCAAATAACTGTCACTTTGATTTATTTTGGAGTGCTTGTCATCTTGTGTAGGTCATGCTTTTTATAGGTTTTATTCAGATACATTCACATACAACATTCAGTTACTTTAGTTGTTATGCTTTTGATAATGTTTTAACCTGTCGATCTGAGCTTTTTCATCGCTGTGTAAGTTGGCCGACATACAGTACTGTATAACATCAAATTGTAATAAAGTAACCTATCTGTATCTTACAGTTACAAATATCTTTGAGCTGTAGTATTCAGCGAGAAACCATTTCAGTTTATTACTTTAGGTCAAATACTTCAATTAACTGCGGAAGCATGTATATGGAAGTATCTGAGGTGATGGAAACTGTGTAGCGGGGGGGGGGAGGGGGTATGTGGGCAGCCAGTACATGGGCACAGGTAGCTTGGATTAGGAGAGCAACATAGGGCCATTATGAGTAATGGTTTAAGAGCTATTTGTGTCTTCCATCCTCAAGTTTCAAAGGACCTAACTCTCATCTACCTCCTCATTTTCTACTTGTGCAATATTTTGGGCATTGTATCTTCATGGGAACCGGAAAAATGATTTATCTTTTATTGTTTGAATATAAATTGAGAAGAATAAAGAAGTAAACAAAATACAAATTGCAGAATTTTACTACGTAAATTGGAGATTCCCAATCTATTTACTAATGCCAACATGTTATGATACATATATGATCTTAACAAGGCATCAAAAGCTTGCAGAACTAAAAATGCTTTTGGTTGATCATTTTGTACACTTTCGATGTAAGTATCATTTGAGTTAGTACATTGTTTGGACTACCTGGTAATTAGCTCCTAAAACACCTATATGTACAGCAGTTGTTGTAAGACATTGTTTGCACTATCTGGTAAAGTTCTAAATGCAACTATATGTACACCAGCTACACAACTACAGAGTTATGGGCAGGGCCTTTTTACCATACATACTGGGTGGGCCATGGCCCCCAGTCCCATACACAGCCCCCGAGTCAGCTCATCTGTCCTCCTAGTATGATCCCTTTTTTCGGGAAATTTTGTTTTCAAACGAGTAAACATTGCCCGTTTTAATGCTGACAGGATAAGGGAAATTACTTAACTACTTCACTCAGTGACGAAAATAAGGATAGTTAGATAAGTTGACATGTTAGCCATGTGGAGTGCAATTTTTCGCAATCTGAACAGCACTAGCGTGCACGGGGGAGGCCATTCGGCCATGCCCCCATGCCGATTTTTTTAGGTGCTAAAAATACGTACGTAAAGTTTGAATACAAGTTTTGCTTGAAAGGTAGCATATGCGGCACCGGATTGCATGCAAGGACACCTTATTTTTCAAAATGTTCAAAGTTGATGCCGATTTTTTTTAAGTTCCTAAAAATACGTCACTATCTTTTAATACAAGTTTAACTCTAAAAGGTAGCATATATGGGACCAGATTGCATGTAAAAATGCCCCCCCCCCCCCCCCCCACTAAAAAAATCTTAAAAAAGGCCCTGGTTATGGGAAGCAGTAACAATTGCAGTGTAAGATGATGGACCAAAGGAAGTTAATATTAAAGGGAAAAGCACAGTATTTGTATACAATGTTATTGTTGTTTAAGGGACTGGGGCCTCTGAATGTCACGCAGTTTTGAAACAGGTGGAACAAAGTTGGAAGGGAAACGGGAATTAAAATGTGGAACAGGGCTGGATAATTTGTGTTGCGTAGTAGTTAATCATTGTAGAATGTCTGTGATGAATACAGGTAAAGAACCGTCTAAAACCTGATAAGGATGTGGCATCAATCTATAACAGTACCATGCATATTTATTGCCTTCATTCATAGGGATTACACTGTCGGAGTACTTCTGTGACATGGGTTACAATGTCTCCATGATGGCTGACTCTACCTCCAGATGGGCTGCGGCCCTGAAAGAACCCTTTGGACGATTAGCTGGAATGCCTTAAGGTGAAAATCGTAGTACTAAACAGATAGGTAGTACATATCCAGTAGTTTAGACTCATTCATAAATGTCAGTCTCTGGAGGGCAAACATTGAAGAGGGAACTTGGAGACAATGGACACGTACGAGTTTGACCTTTCAATCTTTGATGATGTCAGGGTGAGGGTGGGGAGGCTGGAGGGCGCAAGAGCTGTGCTAGTTTAACTGACTTTTCCTTTGTACACAATCACCTCCAGGGCACTAGAGTAAGGGCTAGTCCTATAATTGCATTGTCAAATACTACTCCTACACCATACCTTTCTTACGGGAATTTGCAGTGAGACCATGAAAACTTGAGGCTGTAAAAAGTGATGTCTTCTTGAAATAAAGAAATGTCTATTTCTGCAGGTGGTATGCCCCTGTGTCATTTTATATTGCACCCTTCTTATTGTACGAAAGGTCAGGTAAATCATGTCAAAAAATGTACGAAAGTGAAAGTTATTTTGAATGATATAAATATATTTAATGTTACTTTGTTATGTCCTAAGCAGTATATGCAGTGCAAAGCATGTTTAACTTATGAAATAGACCTGTACTCTTAACCTTGTTAGAGATGTGAAGTGAGTGTTTTAGATTTCTAGTTTTAGTTTCTTTGTACCAAGAAAAAACAAAATCGAGACTGGGAACTTAAATAATTAAAGAAAGTGTACAGTCATGTGTGCCACTAGTTTGAAGTTTCTAGGAATATGGATAACCATGCAGAGTCTAAACTGATTTTTTTGAGAGAACAAAGGTAGTAAATTATAAACTGGAATGAAGGAAAAGTTATCAATGTGAAGACATATGTACATCAGTTATACTTTGTAAGGATTTGAAACCATGAGAAGGAAGCAGAGTTGCCCAAACTTTTTTTTTTTTTTTGCAAACTGTAACATAAAGCATACAGGATTATTATTCAATTTAAGAAATCCTTCATCTTAAAGTATGAACATTTGTTAGCAAAATTGCAACCTGGTCCTAGTATAACATGGAGTGATTCTCAGTCTTAAGTTTGATATCAGAAGGACTATTGCACGATAGATTAAAGTCACCGACAGTAAGCTTGATTGCAATGCTTCGTGACAAAGGCTCCAGGAGAGGAACGTCAGTTTGTAAAAATGTATCCTGTCTTTTATGAAGTGACAGAAGCCATAGAACAGTACGGTACGATGTGGTTTGGTACGTTATGGCACAGTACAGTTTGTACTGATAATCCGTCGCAATGCAGTTAAGTTTCCTCCTTACAGCTTCTGTACGGTAGGAAATTACCTTTTTAAAACGTGTCTCAGAGTCTAGTTTTTGTAAAGTAGAAGATATCGGACAATAAATGTTGATTTAAGTTTTGGGAAAACTTAATTTTTTTAGGGTCTGATAAGGCCAAATGTGGCGCTTGGTTGTGAATATCTATGCTAAGATATGCAAATAAGAGTTTTATTTTTATTGGTAAAGTTTTTGATGTTTTGTAGCAACATTACAATACATTACTCCTATTTTTTTCTGTAAGTTATATTGCCATGAAATATTCACTGTTGAACAAAGAACCGTGATCTTCCTTTATCAATTCCATGTAGGCCCACGGAAAATGCACAGTTGTAAAGTAAGAACTTAAATGGTTTAAAACAGTCAAACACTCAAAGTTCATGTTTTGGACATTGGTATTTTGGAAACCAATTGACTGCCTTTGTTTTCTATAAGTGGGATCTAGAATCATGAAAACTCACCTTACTTTGACTTGGTCAGGGATCAAACCAATAACGTCCCGGCTGCTAAGCTTCACTGCTTCAAATGCAATTGCGCTTATCCACTTGCAATTGGCCATAAAGTTTGCTGTTTGACTCAACAGATATTCATTTCTCTTTCCTTAATAGGAGATGCAGTTTAGACCGGCAGCCCAGACCATTTCGATCAAACGAACAATACACCAATATTTGACCACACCAGCATCCATTATGTAAATTACTGTATGCAGATAAGGATGTCTGCCGGAGACCCCCTGCTGCATGTGGCCCCTGTGGACCTCAAATAGAAGCCAAAAAATGCACTTGATCTAACATTGCAGGTACCACCGGAAACCAATTTAAAGTGAATACTTACATCGCACAGAGTATAAAATGGCCCCTGCCAGACAAATTGTCTGCTGCATAGGGCCCGGCAAACATCCTAGAGGGGCCCCAAAATGTTGGGCTAGATCAAACATTGGAGGTATCACATGAAACCAATTGCAAATAAATATTTACATCACACAGTGTACAGAATGGCCCATGCAAGACAATTTCCCTGCTGCAAAGGGCCTGCCAGACAGCCCCCAAGCATGGCTCATACGCCCAATAACATAGAAATAACCTAGGGTAAATATTGAAAGTACCACTTGAAACCAATTTTTAATTATCTAGAGTATCCATCAGAGTTCAGACATACCCTTGCAGGAAAAATTTTCTGCTGCATAGGGCCCGGCAGACATCCTAGATGAGCCCAAAAAAGTTGGGATGGATCAAACATTGGAGGTACCACATGAAACCAATTGCAAATGAATATTTACATCACACAGTGTACAGAATGGCCCATGCAAGACAAATTAACTCCTCTAAAGGGTCTGCCAGACAGCCCTTAAGTCATGACCCATATGCCCAATATCGTACAAATGACGTTGGGTAAATATTGAAAGTACCACTTGACACCAATTTTTAATTGTCTAGTGTATCCATCAGAGTTCAGAAATCCTCTTTCCAGACAAATTGTCTCCAGCAATGGGCCCAGCAGACATTCTAGATGGGCCCAGTTGGTATGGATCAAACACTGGAGGTACCACATGAAACCAATTGCAGATGAATATATTTGCATCACACAGTGTACAGAATGACCCATGCAAGACAATTTAACTGCTGCAAAGGGCCTACTAGACAGCCCTAAGGCTAGCCCATAGGCCCAATATAATAGAAGCAACCTTTGATAAATATTGAAAGTACCACTAGAAACCATTTTTTATTATCTTGCGTACCCTGCAGTGTTCAAAAATCTTCTCGACGGACAAATTGTCTGCTTCTAACCTCCTGCTAGACCCCTTCTGGAAGGGCCCCAAATTTAGGTCGGATCAAACATGCAAGGTACCACATGAAAGCAATTTTGAATGGATAGTTCTAACCTAGCTGCCTGGAGAACACAGAATTTCCCATGCAAGACAAATTATCTGCTGTGCAGGGCCCGCTAGCAACTCCCCATGGGCAGGCCAATGTACTCACTAGGCACATATCTTATCATGGGGCTGCAGTAAATATTGAAAGTATATTTACTACTTGAAACTAATTTTGAATAATCTGGTTGTTAACCGTTTATCTCACTATCAGGCCTGCCCACTATGTACATAAATTCTCCAGCCAGACAAATTGTCGGCTGCAAATGACCACCAGACCTCACAAAAGGGCCCCAAATCATACGATTAAAGTAGTGCATAAAAACAAGTTTCAAATGAAAAAATACTTCACACAGAGCACAGAATGGCCTATACAAGGCAACCACTGGCGAAGACAGTGAGGCACAAGTCGCCATGGCCCCCTCTGCTCTTCCCTGCCAAAAAAGTTAAACTTCGACAGTAAAAAAGTACATACGTCGGCCTGGCCTAGGCTGGCCCTAGGCACTTACAGAGTCATACTTTATGAATAGCCTAATAAACATTTTCCAGGGTACGTTTCTGCATGCCTGGTGACGTCCAATGGTGCACGCACGCACACATGCACCAAATCAATATAGCACTATAGCCAACCCAATATCGATAGTTGATCGATCGCTCGCCAACATTCATAAATCAAAGTTCACAAGCGTTCACAAGCTTACGAAGGTTTTTAGAGTACTTCCTTTCGCAACCTGCATCTTTTAATTTGTTACAGCACTTGTAAAATTGTTATTATTGTTCGTTACGAAGAAACAAATAAATGAAATTTCACAGTATTGATGCATCATAAATACTTAGGCCTACATGCAATTTTCAATAACACAAGTATAGCAATGGAGTAGTGATCTAGTAAAATGTGAAATTAAAAAAATCAAGTGAAATTTCTTCGCTTCAGGAAAACTGTCTAGGGAAATAGGAAGAAATTTCTCTAAAAACGGTTAAAGGGCAGTCTCGTGATTAATATTCGGGGAGTGTGAAATTTTTGAACATACCACAGTCATCCAACATTTGCTGAAAGTGCCGTTGATGAGAATCTTATTTTCTAGACACAGCTTACATATTTGTTATCATTTAGCAGTAAGTCAATATTTGATGAAAAATTGACACTAGTAAAATCTACTGCCGAGTAGGGAATTTTTTAACATACGAATAGCCAAAAGCGAATGCAAAGTGGCAACACTGATCAAGGGCAATATATTGCGTAATGCATTCTAGCAATGAAGAAGATACCTTGGAGACACCGAAGAGACTCTCGTAGAAGACTGGAAACCAATTTTTTAAGTCTCATACGTTAATACTTACAGTTGGACAGTGTACATTTTGTGGGTCAACTTCGACTGCAAGCACGTTGTCCATTTTTCACAATTCACAGTCATGATTGAAATTGCTTCAAATGTTACTCAAACTGATCCAGCTGTGCATGTAGAAAATGTTCACTGAGCTAAATCCTTTTTAACAGTTGATCATAATCCTCACTAATCGTCATAAATTAGTCAAAATTTACCGACATACAAACCACACTTATGCCTTGTGCACAGCAGGATCGTTTTGAGCAAGATTTAGGACCTACTTTAAAACACAATCGTGAACTTGTGAAAACTGAGAACAGATTTCATACCCAAAAAGGCTCACAAAAATTGTTCCTTATGTAGTAGTGTATTGATATCAAATTTACCCCTTTCTTTTTCACTCATTCCTCAAAACAACCCTTTTCTTGATTCTTATATATCATATATAAATTTAAGCCCTTTTGACAAATTAAAGACGCTGCGAGAATTACCCGACTCATCGCCCAAAACACCCCACAGTGGGGCCAGCATTGCACGGGGGGCATGGGGGCGTGTACCCCTCAGTAGAAAAATTCTGAAAGTTTTAAAATGATCCCAAGGCGTTTAAGCTATAGATTTATAGGGGTAGGATGAGGTGTGTTTTCGACCGAGTGATGGATCTATTGTAATCATTTGCTATCACGAATGTTTTTCAAACTATCAGAATTTTCGCAAATCTTTCGCAAACTATCAAAAAATTTTCCCGCGCACATCTTACCACAATGTTGTTCTCATTATCAATATCTTCTGATAGCAACTCCCAGAAAAGCACAGCAGCAAAAGTCAAAAGCTGTTTACAAATTACCAGGTAAAAGACTGGCTTTTTGAGTGGCATGTATGTTTGTTCGGCGATTGAAAGTGTCTCGATGCAGATTTTGAATGCAGAATTTGTCATGGAAATCTTATTTAACGAAAAGTTTCGGCGCGCTTCGCGTGCTTGCGTCAAAGTTTTCATCCCATCACATGACCATTATGAAGGTAATAATACATGGTACTGATACTATTCTGATCACAACAATTTCAAAAAAAAAAAAAAAGAAAATCATTGCCAAACATCTGTTTGGGCCTTGCATCAATATGGGATCTTTCAATCTAATTTGTAGCATGATGTAGAAGCTTGGAACTTGAAAGTGCGTATTTGCCGTAATAAGTTTTTCAGAAATTTTTACCGAGCGTTATGTAGCTAGGTTGAAAGAGTTCTCCAAATCCGGAAATATATAATGTCAGATTATCGCTATTGAGAACATGAGAAAGTATTGCAGCCACTGAGTTTGTCGGGCAACCTGGTTTTTGAGATTTACTGTAGCATGTCTTGTTGCTCAGTGAGTTCTGGTGGATGCGAGAATAGAAATGGAGGATTTTAAAATAATATATTGTACCCCTGACAATGTGCCATGTAATAACAAATATACTAGGGCAGGAGGTGTTAGATGAACAACTCAGTTCCTGAACACAAACCCCTGTTACATGGATTCTTGAAATATAGTCATTTGACATCATATAGGCCTATGTACGTGTAGGCCATTCATTGTGCATGCCCATATTTAAAAAAAATACACAAAGAAAGCTGCAGAGGGAGACAATTAAGATAAAACAGAATCAAGGTGAACAATGGTAGAACTTCAGTTAAGCTCAATCAAAACATGCAGAAGCTATGTCACATAAACTTCAGTATTACGTTTGTGCTTCTCACACCGTGCCGTGAATATTCTTGACGTGCTGCATGAGCCTGAGCTGTTTTGTAGCATATTGCTTTCTTATACATTTCTTTTGCACATTCTAAAATTAATTAGGCATCATGGCGGCTGGCCATCATGTGGGTTTCCGTCAGCCATTTTATGTATCAGCTTACAGCTGCATGGCCACCATGTTGGCAGCTTCTCAGTACCATCAGCCTTTTGTACTGTAAGTCATTGTTGACATGATGAAGGCGACCTTGAGGATTAGGTTGTTATTTTTTGAACAAGTCATCACAACAACATGCATGGCATAAACAAGGATAACATTTAGTATTTCGGCAACTTTTCAGTGATGCAGTTGGTGTGTGTGTGTGCATTTCTGTCAAAAGTGGTCACAGTATACTAAGTGTAGATATGTTCATTGAATAAGGTGCCTGCCATTGTGAGATATGGGTTACTGTATTGTGCAGATTATTGATATTTGTTGCCCTGCTTGCATGGATTTAATTGTAGAAATTACACTTTAACCTTGTATTGAGACACTTTTCTAAAAAGATATGAAACTGTTAGACTGGGATAAGTGCACAAGAAAAGATGCTGATTTGCAAAGTCATTATAAACTAGGCTACTGTAATGAAGTTTCACTTTTGTTTAACAAATCTGTTTGTTTCGTATTCGCTGAGGTGTATAATATATACTTTCATTTTGTGCTAAATAAAAGGAAGTTCTGATTAATATGTGTCTATCACCTTAGTGACATGATGAAAATGGTTTAGGGAAGTAATAATCATCTAAATACAACCTTCATGTATGAGATATAATTGTTAACAGGGATGTAGCTGCAGTGGGCGGCGGTGGGCGGTGCCACTCAGGAATGTTCTTCAACGTCTAGGACTAATGGCATTAAGCTTGGCATTGCGTGTTTCTAACTTCGTTTCCAACTTTTGTAAATATGACTGTTTCAACTGCTTTTGGTGGAAGTTGAAATTGAAGGAAACCCTGTTCATGGTATTTTTCCAGTTTTGTTGACAAAGTACCCCAATAAGGGGCGACCCAGTCAGGAATATACCCCATGCACTTTTTCAACAATTTCATGTGGCACTAGCTACAATCTGGATGGACTCATTACTTGGAGCCCACAACTAAAACTAGTCTATTTACGACTCTGATTTTAAACTATCAGTGTTATCTGAGGGAGCTCCTACAGTATTAAATTATGTTCTTAATTTTTGTCCTAATGAACACTTCATTTTCAACCAGCCTTTGCAAGTCTGTCTAATATAGGCTACCCTTGAATGATGTGCATAAAGTAGCACATATTGTAATGTAGTTAGGACTGTTTGAAAAATTTGTTACTTTTTTGCCTTAACTTATGGTAAATAAACCACTCCTGCTGCTGCTACTGCTGCCTTTATTACTACTATGTTAAATAGACCTGGTAGTGGCTCACATCGTTGTGATTCACACTTACTACAAGAAAGAAGGACGTGTGGTGGGCATAAAGTTGAGGTAGGTAGCAGACATTTTGAACAGAAAGGTCAGTATTTTGCTGTGAGGGTGGGCTTGACCGACAGAAGATACCCTTATATGTTAGTTTAATTGAATCCAGTTTTACAGTATGTACTGTAGGTAAGTATCGATGTGTTCAATCATTTCAAATGTCCCAACAGTGCCCTTTAGCTTAATTCTACGGTAAGTTATAAATATAAATGTATTTTAGTCTGTGAAAATTGTTTTCTCTTTCAAATTTTTATTACCAGATTCCACTTTCACTATGTATACGCATAGTACAAAATTTATGTGATGGTTCTATTCCAAGAACATTTTGTATTGTTCAGAAGAAATTATGCAGTACCTAGGTTTTTTTTTTTTGTTTTCTTTCTTGGGGGTGGAGTTGAGATGGCGACTTAGATAAAAGCCAGGTCAACGAGTTTAAGGAGTTCTGGCGGTTTTCGGAATTGGGTTGACGTAGCTCAGTGGTCAGAACTAGTTTTGTAGGTCTTCTTTGAAACGCTTCCTTCTACAGTCGGAACTGAGGTTCATGATACCAATGGCTAGGAATTTAACATTGAAAAGGGCTTCATAAGAAAGGTACAACAGCCATAAATAGCTTGTGTTTGTTGAAAATGTGTACAAAAATTCAGATCAGGAGCCTCAAAATAGACCAAATTAATTTCTAACGTTAGGGGTTTAATAATTGATTGTGTGAATTGTCAATGTGATATATCAGGACACTTTGTCAGCTAGGTGACAGTACAAGATTGTTATAGAAGCAGTTGTTCAGTCACAATATGGTAATCAATAACTTTAGTGAAGGATTGTGCACTGGCATTCAAGTGTACTTTACTTCATTTGCAATTGCCTTTTGCAGAAATGAAAGGCCATTTATATAACACTAGACTTTTTGGAAGGTTATATTGCAGATACAATACTGTGATGCAGTTCATATAAGCATGGTATGAGAGGGTCTAAAATTCCCCCTTTACCTTTTAATTGACCTGATCTTTTGGAAGATGCAGTATCTTCATAAATTGTCCTATTGCTTCCATATCAGACCTGAAAGGTCCATTTGCACTTTTCTTGTACCATAAATCATTTTCACCTTTATTGTAAACATTCACTTCAAAAATGTTTAAAAGACTTTTTTGTTAGTGGAAAAGTGTTTGAAAAATAGTTTTGTACTATTTAGGAAGTTGCTGCTCGGGTTAAATGTACTACTTAAAACATTTTTGTAATCCCTTTTTCTTAAACAATAAATAGGCTTAAATATGAATCTGTCCAAAGAATGTACTAAAATACTTCTATGCCTAGCTTTTCAGTTTTATTGAAAATCTTTGAGTGAGTATGCTTGCCGGAATTGTCTCATGCAGCTTTTATGGGTGTCAGGTTGTTATAAATGATGTTTGTAACAGGTAAAATTGTTCATCTGAAAGGATGTAGATGACCATTCTTTAACAGATTTAAAATGAGTTTGCAGTATTTGTGTCATACGTTTATAAATTCTACACCTGCTTTAAATTTGTGTCACTTACAATGCCTTTGGTTTTACATTTTGTATTTAATGCTAGGATTTAACTTACAGGTTACATGTAATTACGTACATAAAAATAATGCAACGGGTTCACCTTTGATCAAGTTTAACAGTCTCAAAAATATTAAAATTGCTACAAGAAAAAAGTAAAAAAATAAAAAATAAATTCAGTTTGCATCATTTTAAATCCTAAATTGTATCAAGCACCACAGCAGTCTGTAATTGAACCAAAGTCAGTGGTAATTTAATGATTTGCCACCTTTATGTTAGATCCTAGCCGAAATTCCAAGGTCAGCTTTGTACTTTGTGTCTTAGTGAGTACAAATGCAGGAATGTAAAAATGGGGGTTAACAACAGCTGTACAGGTCTTGCTTTACCATTGTTGTTTATTGGGCCGTATTGCAAATTCAAGTTCAGCTGTCTCTAGACGGTACTCTTGCCTACCTGCATAAATTTTGTGTCGTAGTA
Source organism: Holothuria glaberrima (assembly GCA_009936505.3). NCBI lineage: Eukaryota > Metazoa > Echinodermata > Holothuroidea > Aspidochirotida > Holothuriidae > Holothuria > Holothuria glaberrima. Next base: position 524,913 of record WURT03000020.1, read on the forward strand.
ATTTATCACGTAGTTTCAACATTGCTGTACTACACTGCCATTTGTATGAAAACAAACTGGAACCTTTTTATACAAACACTGTAGGAACTTAACTGTACAATAAGGTGCCACGTGTTGCTTGAACTCGTTTGGCGAACAGCTCAACATTTGTACATGATTGTGGCTAGTCAATGTATTATAACAATACTGTACCAAATTAACTTATGCATATGTACAATATTTCTGTACCTGCAAATGTTACCATGTGACATTTGTCTGCAGTCTAGAATAGCCTACATGGCAGTGTACAAATATTTCACAAAAAAACTAAATTATATACCTTTGTGACTTGCAACTGATTGCAATTTTCAGTGCAATGGTTGCATACATGTACAGTATAAGCAATGAGGAAAAACAATTGAAGGGATAAAGTAACATGCACGCTGCAATTTGGAATGTGTGAAGATTCCTTGATGGGCCATATGTGCATGAAGATGTAGTTACACAGTGGCAGGTTTAGGAGGGGCCTGCTAGGCTCTAGTCTAGGGGCTGTACTACTGTAACATGGGCCCCATGCCCTGAAAGGTAAAAATGCACACATTATTTACAATGATCATCAGCACGATTCTTGAATATGACTTGTTAATAAATATGTTCATAATCTGAAGACAGATCTTATTTAATGTTCTAACACTGTTACACCACAGTATGTGTAATGTATTCTGTAAATTGGTAACAATGTAACAAAAAGCGGATAACAAAAAGTGGATAACATTTCAATGGAATTAGTTAAGTTGAAGTATTCAAACTCTACACTCTCACTTAACAAAATTGCACCCTCAACTAGCTCTTGCACTTGTAAATTAATGCAGAATTAACTGTTTTACTGCATGTTTGATATTGATCAGTTAAATGACAGTTGTTTCCTTTGGCTACTGTACAAGAAACTCTGGTAAACATTCACACATTTATCAATCACACCTTTGTCAACTAAAGGCTACAGTTAGTGTGGTTCTACAGTTTATACCAATATGAAGCATTCTCGTTTGTATTCTTTGCCTGAAATGGGCCAATTACAGTAGAATACAAGCTTGGCATGGTAATTATATAGAACATTGATAGTAGTTGTGAATAAATACATAAATTTTAAAACGAGTGTAATCCCCATGGCTTTGATTATACTTTGTTTAATATTTGGCAAATAATTGACTAGTGAGAAGGCAAACACACTCCTCAGTGCACATCAACTCTCATTTTCTTTCTTTCATTTTTAATTTTCAGAGCTGATAAAATTTTAAAATTCAATTCTTTTTAATTTGTTTCCATTAGTACGGAGAAAATATGAAGAAATGTGATTAAAGAGTGACTGAAGAAGACTCATATACCCTTCAGTCCAGTACTGTACATATTGAACAAATACAATGTGGTTGTAGACACTGCCGAGGTATAATCTATGCATAGTATCTGTTATGCATAGATGTTCCATGACCTCATTGTTTCCTTTCTGTTAATACAAAGTTGCAAAACATAGGTTGCAAATTAAAGGAACATGTGATTACTTTCATTTTCAAAGTAATGGAAAGTGAAAATACCTATTGAGGATAAAGGAAAGTAATTCGATCCCTAATTTTTGTATGGGACTTGTCAACAATTTTCACAACAGACCATTTAATTTACAAAACATGTTTTAATACTATTAACCCCTAAAGAATACTTTTTAGAGTCTGTGTCATGTTTAAACAACGTATTTATTTTAGAAGGGTTGGTGGCTGAAATTGTTATTTGAACATATTTAGGTGATTAAAGACCTTGTATATAATTCAAAAGAATAAATGAAGAATAAATATGTTTTGTGTCTCTGCCATGCCCTTTCAATAAATAAGCTTGCTAGGGTGTCATCATATCAGTTTGTTTGTAATGTATTGATATGGCTCTTTTCCATTTTTACTGTGCTTATTACTAAAATACAGAATGTGGATATTTTGATAAAAAAATCCCTTTCCATTTGTGAATGTTCATGTATGTCTCCTCTTTTTTTACTGCTATTTACATTTTCATTTTTCTATTCCCCTTAACTGATTACGGATAGTGGTTATCCAGCTTTTCTTGGTACCCGTCCTGTCTTCATTCTTCAGTAAATAACTCCAAAAAGGCTAAGGAGAGCCATCACAGAATATGCAATCGACAGTTGGGAAGCCAACAAGGGAGACACACCCACCACAAAAAGTGCAAAAGTGCTCATTTCATATACAAGACCATAAAACCACACAGTAACTAGTGCAAGTAAAAGCAAAAGAAAAGGGTCTCAATGCGCTGACCGGGTGAGGACCCATATGTTTGTTGAAGGGTCTCTGGTCCAACTTTAGGGGAGGATCTATTTGGATGTAGCAGCTAGGAAGGATGAAACACGCGGTTTAATTAGTATTTGTTGCAGGACAGTATTCCAAAGGTAAACACTTCTAAAAAAGAACTGATATTTGAACGCCTCAGAGTGCAGGGCGTGTATATAGTTATTACAGTGAGTATGCCTGACAGAAGGGGTAATAATAGGAGGGAACGGAATGTTCACCAGGTTATTCCTAATTTTGTAAAACATACAAAGATCAGCTAAAGCCCTACGATGCTGTAAGTATTGTCAGTTAAGAATCTGGGAGATTTTTGTTGAAAGATCGGCTCCTGAGCTATAATTGTAGTAATTAAAAGCCAACCCAGATGTACGTCTTTGGACTCCTTCAATTTTATGTATATTCAGCTTAGTGTATGGGTTTCAACACGTGGACGCATATTCAAGATGTGGACGGATAATGGCGTAGTAAGCAGTAGTTTTGATTTCCTAAACACATGTGAAGGTTGCGGCGACACAAATTTAATAGCCTACTAGCCTTATTAGAGGTCTCTTCAATGTGCTTATTAAAATTCAGCTTATTATCAAGAATGACACCAAGATACTTGTCTGAAGTGACTTCTTCCAAATCACAAAATTCAGAGGAGACATAGGGAGACTGATGTTATTTTGTGCAAGCGCAAGCAAATCAAGAGAAATAGGAGCAGACAAAGAAGCATTTTGGTGGTACATTATGTAGATAAAATTACATCTACAAGCTTTACGGTATGTAATACGCAGAAGTTTACACTTGGAAACATTGAATGCCAAGTGATAGCCCAATTTTGTAACTTAAATAGGTCTTCCTGAAGTAAAACTGCATCCTTCAAGGATGCAATAGGCCTGTAAAGTGCACTATCATCAACAAAGAGACGAAGAGAGCTAGAGAGATTTTTCCATATCATTTATATAAATGAGGAATAACAGTGGGCCCAGAACGGTACCTTGGGGCACTCCTGACCTAACTGGCCTAAAGGTAGAATGTAGAATCCATTAATCCATGCATTCGTTTTCCCAGTTACCCCATAACTGCGTAGTTTAAGGAGGAGGCGTTGGTGTGGGACAACATCGAAGGCATTACTAAAATCAAGAAGAATCACATCAATCTGTTCCTTTCCTTTGTTTAATGTGCTGGTCAAATCGTTCATAGCTTCAATCAACTGTGTTTCACAAGACATGCCATTTCTAAAACCATGCTGTTTATTGGTTATGATATGATGGTGATTCAAATGGGCCCACATCCTAGAAACAACACAATGTTCCATAATTTTACAAGGGATAGCAGTCAACGAGACTGGCCTAAAATTAACTGGCACAGACTTATCACCCTTTTTGAGTCCTGACATATAAGTGCACGTTTCCAGGACGTTGGCAGGGTTCCACACTGGTAGGACTGGGTAAATAATTGATGGAACATATCACCACATTCAACAGCTGATTCTTTGAGTAACCTAGCAAGTATATGGTTGGTACCGCTAACTTTGTTTAATGGATTAATATTTTTAATTCCCACACCCATCCTATGAAAGATCTGGTCGAGTGAAGTGTCTAGGAAAACCCAGTAGGGAGGGTTGCGTGAGCCTTGTCGCAGCGTAAGTTCCGATAGATGTGTATGCTCTTGCTTTGTGCAAATTTTAAACCATTTTGAAGTATTGGTTTTATTGGTTAAACTATTTTTAGGGGGGGGGGGGGAGATACAGCCTTATCTTTATATGGCAATCGTTTAAAGGGTCATTTATTGTTACTCTCAATGCCAGTAGCGGAGCAACTATATACTCAGGGGGTCGTCCCCCCCCCCGACGGACTCAAATCGCCTGTCGGCCCCCTTTTTAGGTTTTTACCATATTGGGGTGTAGTGTATACCTAGTTCAAAGCGCCCCTATCGTGGTCATTCTCGCCCTCTTTGACGAATTCCCTGCTCCGCCACTGCACAATGCCTGTCAGCTTATGATAAAGAGAATTAAATAATTGTCATTTAAGTGAAGTATAAAATGTCACAAACATGGTACTTTACTTAGTGGAGTGGTGTTACTATAAATTTGACAGTATCCATGCAAAGAAGGTGACCAAAAATATACAAAAAAGTATTAGCAGAGGATAAGAGGGGGTCTATTGGCATCAGTTTGTCCGCGTGGAGTTGTAGAAAAAGTGTGCATTATCATTGAACTACAGAATTTTTATAAACTGTTTGCTTCCATGTAGAATTTGTTACGAAAGGGTTTAGTGTGTTGGTTGTGAAATTTCATATTGTAAGCATTTGAAAGACTTTTTAGTTTGTACGTGTGAGGTTTTGATAGTTTCAACACTTTGCATATCATGCAAACTTCCTGGACTTTTATGTACTATGCCATTCCTCTCTCTATTTTTGTAGTGTTCAGTGTGTCCCTTTTCGGTGGTGACTCCTCTGATCCTGTTAGCTCTGCTACCCTGGGTATTTTCCAGGTCTTTCGGGGGTTGGCACAAAGGAAACATTTCCCTTTTTTCAACTAGTTGATCAGTTACTCCAAGTACATGAGGGCCCTTGATGACTTATATCATAAGAACTTTACAGAATTTGTCCTTCTGAGAACTAAGGTGAATTATGTCTCCCAGGTTTTTAAGTCTAAGGTTTTTGCAGTTCTGAGAACATTACTTATGCTCTGGCAGATGCATTTAACTAACTTTGCATGTTATACTAACGCAATGCCTATGGAAAGAAATTTACAACCCTGATGTTATTTGTTGTTGTAATAAATATTATGGAAGTAAATAATGTTCTTCCGAATATTTGAGCATTATGTTACTTCGCAAAAAAGGAAAAAAAAATACTTGTCACTTCATTCTCTTGCAATTGTCATAGCAGTAAATGTTTCTGTGCCCACTTTCATTGGTTTAATGACCTTCTTAAGTATAGTCAGCTAACATGAGTCATATGATTTTGTCACAAGCAATAATATCCGTTTTCTTTTCGACCAAAGTGTGAAAAGGTGACTTATCACAAAAGCTTCCTGTTATGAAAGAGTGCTACCTGTATTGCGGTATTAATATATCAAATGCCATAGCTGTGGTAGAGGTTATAACAGAACTCTAATTTCTCCTTCGTATGCTCGTTAAGTCCTTAGATATGGTTTGTGACTTGAAAGGAGAGTTTTATACTGAAGGATGTTCAGTAACTATACGTTTTGAAAACCTTGGTATACTTTTTTATCATTTTTGTTATTAGGGTATTACTTAGTCAAACTTTCTGTGGCATGCAGGAATGTATTAAAAGTCTCGTTGGGTCAAGCGAAAATATATCATAGGGGTCCAGGGGCCTAGCCAGTTTTGTTGCAGATAAATAGCCTTGGTACTTGTAGCATATTTGCTGATAAAATTTGCCTATAACATTTAGGGGTTATTTGACATACCTATAGCAGACGGGTAGATGTGAATGGAAGATGAGTTTACAGTTTAGTTAACTTTTCATCAAACCCAGGTGAAAGACATTTTATAGGAAGAGGAGGCCCTTGCTGAAGTTGTGCAATTGGTTGGTAAAGGTTCCACAGCAGAAGCAGATAAGATTACCGTGGAGGTAACCAAACTTACCTTGACCTGAGGATATAAACAATCCCAGCAACTGGAAGAGCCCATACGTATTTTATTATACTCGTTTCAGAATGGTTTCCGCTGGATGCACCTATCAATACTTTGACACGGTGCACATTATTACCACTTTTATTGCAAGACTGTCTCGTGTAATATGCAATTTGGATTAACACAAATGGTACCAATGTTTGACAAACTTTAGTAGAAAGCTTTTTTTAATTTTTGGGAGTCTGTCGTGCATTTCCTTTCATGACAGCTTGCTCATTCTGGTGAAGGACAGTAGGCTACCCTTTCAGTGACAGGATCTGTAAAAAACAAAATAATTCGTAATATGACAGTGCTACTGTGGTATCATTGTTTTGTTTGAGATTCCTATACATACATCTTTTGTATGGTTTGAGTTCGTTTGCTACTTAATTCTGATACTACTTGACTTTATTTTAATCATTCCATAACGATATACTGCAGAATGGTGTGAGTTCCAATGGTTGTTTTGAGCATGTAGCTGCGCTTCTTGACAGGGAATTGTTTTTAAACAGTAACTTTTTGTGCATTTTTTCAGTATTGAACTACGTAGGTTGTAATCCCTTTTTTTAACCAGAAAATCTTTTATCTTCATTAATATAGGTATTGTCCATTCTACAAGACGGTTTGCATGCTTCAGAACATGATTGCATTGTATTATATGGCAAGACACTCTATTGAGACCACAGCTCAGAGCGAGAACAAAGTCATGTAGGTTATAATCAGGGAGAACATGGGTGGTATTATGTACCAACTCAGTAGTATGGAGATTAAGGTAATTTATTCTTACAAAATTAGGCTTGCCCTATTTTTAGATCATGTTACATTTGTAATATATGTCTTTCTAAAATTATCTGTTATTCATTACACTGGTTGTTGCTTATTTCAGTCAGGACTTTCACTGATTTGCTTATGATTGAAATAAAATACTGTAAGGAATTTAATGTTCCATTGGACCACCTGAGCCTACACCTCTTTGATTGTCAAACGGTATTTGTTAAGAATTTTAACATGGACTTTTATTTTAGTCTTGGCTCAACGTTTAATCATAATTTATCCATATTGGAATTTGAGTTGAATTTTTCATGTTTTAACTTATTACATCACACGCAGAGCCCAATACTATAAATATCACTTTTAGTCACTTCCCCTCTGTAAGATCCTGTGACGGATGGAGAAGCAAAGCTCAAAGCTGACTTTGCAGAACTTAGTATGAGAATATGCAGCAGAGTTTCCGTAATCCTGAGGATTAGTTTGTCGCCCTCTTCATACTCTACATGGACTTTTCAGCAATATTCTGTTTAATCTCTGTTGAATGTCATCACTGAAAAACTTTCATTCGTGAAGGAAAAAATAGACCAGTTCCAGACATAGTATAGGGAGTTTTGTCAGCCTTGTGTCATAGATTTATGTATTGGATACTTTGAAATATGAAGATCGATAGTAAAATTAAAGCTTTCTCTATTAATGTAATGTTTTTGTAAGATATTATACATTTTAGTATTGTTACTTGGATAAAAATGCATGGATTGTTGGAGCTTGGGTGGTCGAGTGTTAGGCTTAGCTCAATATCTCCGTTGTTATCTGTCTTCATTGAGATGGTGTGATATATAAACTTGAACAGCTGTCTGTGTGGAAGACAGTCATTCATACTATATTATGAATAAGACTGCTAGGGAGCTATTGCGAAGGCTTTACTTTTTGCAACAGAAATACTTTGTGAAGGATAGTGACTTAAGAAGAAAAGATGAGAAAGAAGTGTGTTACATATTGAGACATTTGTCACTATTGTGTATTAGCACTCTGTAGATTTTATGCTGGATAAACCTACAGGTGTATTTGTGTGAAAATTGTGAGTGGAAATTCAATTTTGTCCCTGAGCAGTCAATGTTAAATATCTTTGAATATTGTTCCTTGAAGTTTCCGAGAAAAGTTTGTGCATTTCCTTGTCTGCCACAACTTCAAAGTTTCAGAAATGACAATGAATTTATTCACAATATCTGTACTTAATGAATATGTACTCTTTATAAGTAAGAAGTTATAGAAATCTTCAGTTATGTCAATGTGCCAGTTTGTTTGCATTTAATTAGTCTTGATTTATTCTTTGTAACCGTTCGGATCAACAAGTCTTACAAAAAAAGCTAGTGTATGATGTAGGAATTCAACATTTATTGTTGATATGTCAGTAATATTTTTTACAAGGTGAAACATAATTCTTAATAAAAGACATAGAGCCATATATAAAAAGTGATCAATGGGGCTTTTAATCCATGTAACGACTATGGGCCATAGTATGCATTTGTCACTTATGTTTTCAAACCTAAGAAAAACTGAAGGTGAAAAAAAAAACATTGACATGGGCAGACATTAGTACCATAAGATAAGGCTGGATTGTCAGTTTTACTTCTGTTACTTAAGGAAAATTTCTGGTTATATCATGAAGATACTGGGGCTCTGTTGTTTGTAAAATTTTGCAAGCACCACATGTGTACACACAACTAACATTAAGGATAACAATGTTGAAGTTAAGTTGGAGGAAGGTTATCTAAATACTAATTCAACAGCAGGGTGTCAGTATTTGAATGGGTTAATATATGTACTTCTATCGAAGCTGTCTCATTATATTTCAGCTCAAGGTACTTTAGCAGACACTATTTGTATGTAGATTGTCGTAGCTTCTTTGTTGACATACACACTGGGCATTGCAAAAAACTGCAAGAAAAGCGGAAGATAATTATTAATTGATTGTAGATGTCTGCATTGATCATTTATATTATTTGCCAAATATGTGTATGTGTTTTTCAACTAAAGAAGTTATTTGACAATTATCCAACACACCGGGATTATTCAGCTGCAAAGGAACTTGTCAGTGTTATACAATTTCACGTTTAAGAAAGTGGAGCATTTGGTAATGTTTGATACATGTTGGTAAACTGAGACTTTTACAGATCTATTCTCAGTGAAGAAGTCTGACAATTTTTGTTCATAAGAGGTCAAAGAGTGAAAAGTACTTAAAAACGTGATATCACAATAATAGTAATAGTGAGGGATACTTAGCATGTAAAAACCAATATTAAGTAGATCATCCTTATTGTTCTTAATGGATGTCAAGGTCACTTTGGGTCATCAGAAGTTTAAAGGTGGGATCCTTTTCAATAGTATATCTCAAGAAGTGTTACCTTGATGGAAACCGTACTTGGCCATGGACGACCCATATTCAGTACTGCGTCCTTACTGTTTATTTGGAAGTCAAAGGTCAATTCTACTCAACAGAGGTGAAACAGTGTAAACTATTGAAAAGCAGTCATAAATATGATATCTTTAGAAGTATAACCATGAGGAATCTCCTACTTCGTATGTCTATGACCCATGTAGATTAGATGGTCCCTAAAGTTTTTGGTGGATGTCAAAGGCCATGTGGGAGACAATGTACATCAAGAAGGATCTCCTTGATGGATGAGCATGTGGATTACCACTGTTGAATGATAACTTGATTATGCTCTTTGTGATGGTCAAATGTCATCTGGGTCAACGGAAGTCAAAATAAAAAATGCTGGAAAAGAGCTCAAACGATATATGAAGAAGACTAAGGGTGAAGATCGTATGCTTAGCTTGTGGATGAACCATATTGTTTGGATGATCCCTAATGTTTATGTTGAATGTCACCGGTCATTTGAGTCGCCTCAGGTCAACATATCTCTCTGGAAAACTTGGTAAGTTCGGTGAATCTGAGGCATGCGATCATAAAACTAATTTTGCTTGATCTTTGTATATTGATCTTTCACTCTGATCGCTAAAGTCAACAGTAACTTTATAAGTCGGTACTGAAACTGCCAATATGACACCACTGTACTAATTTTACAATGTATTACAGAGGCAAGAAATCATTAAGCTTTTTGGCTCTCTTGTTATGATCGATTTTGTTAATTCTGATTAAGTGTCCTACATCAGAATCTATGTGGGGAATTTGGTATTTCTGAAATCATTTTGAGATATTAAAATGGCTGTCACTTTACATATTTATGGGTGTAACTTTCATAACATCAAAATTTGGGTTTTCAAGCAATCCGTTAAACCATTTTTGATGTCGTCTGGGGATAACTTCCTCAGGATATGCAAAAATAGCCCCCGTTTGCGGTTTGCACACAATGAGTGTGGTCGATCTTTTTGGTTTGCATGCTATACTATCAAGACTAGGTCTCTGTTCGTGGTGCTTGAGTAAATCAATCCATTTTGACCACTATTTTGGTGTCATTTTGGGCTTAAACAATAGAAAATCTAATCTAGTTACCAGTATTTGTCAGTTGTGACTTGCGTCCAGATTTGACGTTAGTGCTTGGTGTAACATCCAGTTTGACACATTAGCTTTCTAGACAGGTCTCGGGGCTTGAAGAATATATTTACATTACTTTTCAGGGTATTTAATCGAGACCTTTGTAGGTTTGGAAATTTATAGTGTGGTGAAAAATTTGGCATCAGTATACCTCCATAGTGAGTCTTGAATAATGTTCCTTATGCTAGTAACCACTTGTTTGAACAAATACTAGATCCATTTCAATCATTTTTGTCATTTGGTATTCAAAGACTAGGAAATTCAACATTGAGAACGACCTGTGTTGGCCAAAGTACTTTTTAGGAGTTTTGCTCAGTTGTCGCTCTCAATCTTAGTAATGTAGGCATGTGGGGTGACGCAATTTTTGGAGTGAAAGGTTACCTCTCAAGCGCATGTTTTGGCGAGTTACAGCAACACAGTTCCAAAACATGGGAACACAAATTTACCATGCATTTTGCGTGCCACTATTTTAGCCCAGGGCGGAACTGACATACCTTCTTTGAAAACGAAGTAACCGTTGTCTGAAATCATGACGATTGAGGCAGAGTTTATTGAAACGTGTAATAGAATAGTCATAGTTTGTGCAGTGCTAAAATGTTGAATATATTGCAAACTTATTATGCTTAAACCCCTTTGCCGTTCATAACTACCACGAAGTCAAATTTACATCATGTTTGTCTCATTTGAAGTGTGTTACATAAAACGATATCAGGCAACCATGTTATTTGCGTTAAAACTAAGAAATGTTTTATTTCCTAGGCCTATGATTTGGGTAGACCTTAATACAGTTTCAGCATGATATGCAAATGTATGGCAGCAAAAACACAATGCAGTAAAATACATGAACACGTACATAAGTAATTTTGTTGTACTTCCTAGAATCTAACGCAAAAACAGAGGTAGGTTTTCATAGGAAGCGGTGCCTTAAGCTGTTAAGAGAGCAGGTTGCACTTTTGCAGCGTCCAACAGGAGTAATCCGACCTCAGCTCCACCATGTTTGGGGCTGAGGTCAGAAAATTTTGCTTTCCAGATTGCAGGAAATCGCACTCTTTATCACAGATTGCCTCATCAAGCATGGGTGGCGCCAGGTGATGACCAAGCTCCTGGACGGCGACATCCCGGGTAAAAAACGGTGCATTTAGGCGACATGTACATATACGTGTCGCCTAAATGTTAACAACGTTATAACAATCGTTCCCGAATCCCTACACGCTATTTCAAAAGTTTTAAAATAAATAAAAGTATCCTAACGCCTTCTGTTTTTTTGTTACCATGTACAATTTGCATTAAAATCCCATTACATACTAATTTTCTATTGAATTGAGGGGGTGTATATCATGCATGAGAAAAATAGGTACGTTTAGTGTACACACCTTTATCGCGTAGTACTAATTTGTTTGTATTTTATTTAATAAACCGTGCGAACGTCACACAGGTAAAATGGACGTATATGCAAGGGCGTTCCTGAAGATCATTTAGTTATTTTTGTCAAATTTTTACCTGCATATATGCAAATATATTTAAATAACCGTTTGTGGCCCAAAGTGACCATTTGTTTTTATTTTGTTGCCCAAAGTGAGCATCCAGGTTTATATATGTATATATATATATATATATATATTCGTGGCAGTGTAAACCAGTCAATGGTAAAATGGTTAAGTGTTCAACCTGTGGAGGGAGCTAAAATATTGAAAGGCTATGACTTTAGGGTACTACAAGATAGTATATAT